>CACVCL010019476.1:0-104037 GCA_902729485.2 Mus minutoides | reverse complement strand
AGGTATCTGAGCCAACAAATTATGGATAATTTTCATCTTTCACTAGATGAGAAGTAAACTAATTCAACTACTTCAAGAATATTTTGGTAAAGAAAAGATATAGTAGCTTCACCTATAAGGGAAGGGACTTGGGATTCCTGTCACAAATGATCACAGACAGGGTGGTTTCTAAACAGTAAGGTTCTCACAATTCTGAGACCGCTGAGACCCAGGTCAAGATGCTGGCCACTTTCAAGTCACAGTAAAGCCTGCTTCATTGTTCACAACTGGTCATCCTTCTAGTATAATGTCACATGGTTGTAGGGTGAAATTAGCCTTGTGGTTTCTTTTGTAAGGTGCCCTTTCTCTAGGCGTAATGACTCATTTCCTAATACTATTACTTTGGGGATTTAGATTTCACTATATTAATCTGGGGGGGAACATAAACATTCCATTTAATGCAACCGAAATGATAATTTTGGCTGCAATTTTATTTGGAAGAATTTAAAGAAATTAAGGGGCCCTGAGGATGAGGATTGAACTTGGTATGGGACAAAGGTCAAAGTTTTGTACACAGCATTTGAAGGTTTAATACAGTTTTTCTGTTTAGAGACACAAAGGAACACTATAGTTTTCTGGTTCTATCCTCTCAGTGCTTCTTAGCTTTCCTTTGGTAGCAGTAAAACAACCATGGAGAAAACCTCAATGAGGATGACATCCCTCAGAACTTTCTGGAAACTTGGGTAGCTCCAAGTTGTTCAAGGGTAATACCTCTGCAAGTTAGTGGAGAACCTGAGTTTGGAGTCAAGAGTGCCCACTTTTCTAACTCATCTTGGTCCATAAAACAAAACAATGTGGACCTTGAGTGAGGTGCTTCATCTTCTTCATCTATAAAATATGAAACAAGACAGTTCAGTAAAGCAATTACACAGGTCCAAACCCAGGAGGGTACTCTCATTTCTATTTATCTAAAACCAAACTTGGTTTTTAACCTTAAAAGTTATTGCTTAGTTATAATTCAGAAAACCATATGCTGCATTTTAATAAATACGATTCAGTCATTCTTAGTTATTCACCATCTTGTGTGATAAACTTTAATGTCTAAATTCCAGAGCATTCTAACCCCTCAGTAGGAAGCTCTTTACTTGTTAAAGTTCACTCACTACTTACTCCCACTCTCCATTCTTGGTAGCTATTTATTTACTTGATGCCTCTACAAAGTTACCAGTTCTCTTCAATAAAGGAAACTAGAATCCTACTTGTGCCTTCTTTCACTTAACATGGTGGTGTCAAGGGTCATCCACTTTATGTATGCATCGGTATTTTGGGGGGTGAATCTTATTTTATTGCATGCAAACAGCATATTTTAATTGCATATTCATTAGTTGATGGCTATTTGATATGTTGCAATATTTGATTTAATATAATTAAATGATAAATAATGTTAAATAACTTGAGTTTAGTATGATAGATATTACTATAAGCTATCATGTAAAAATATTTGTTACTATATTTTAAAACTTCTTGAAAATATATCTTGTGATGTTGTGATAATCTCACTTGAAATGAATTCCCTTATTTTCTGAAGGGATGAACTCGTTCGAGGATAGTCATTTGTACACATTAAAGTTTGCATTACTAGAGTTGTGCATATTCATGTGTCCTTAAAGTTCGTGCTGCTGTCACACTTGGCTTACTCTTGCCCTGCTCTTCTCTCTGTTGAACAGGTTTTACATATATACATGCTGATACAATCACAAGTCACCTGTATCTGCCCTCCTTACAAAGACGCTAAAGACTGCGAGGAATCTTACTTTAGCCTTTCCCCCTTTTATTGGCAGTTTGAGAAATGGGTTCTGCAAGTCCTATGGGAACTGTATTCTCAAAATGTGGGTTTGACTGAAAGCAAGATCTATGGTCAAACGTGCTTTGTGACATAGAGTATTCTGTAACGCTCTTAGATATCACCATTAATTTCAACATTTGGAAAGCTTTTATCTGTTCTTCAGTAAATGCACATGTTAAGCTTTGTACAAAAGGGGATTTGTACATTCTGCTCTTTTAGGATCATGCTGAGTTTAAAGCATACTTTTCTCAGAATATGCTGTGAAAAATTCACTATAATTCTTTCCCCATAAGACATGTCAGAAATTTTCAGTTTGCATGAATAATTGTCAGAGAGTATAGTGTAAGAAGAGTAGATAGGCTGAAGATGATATAGAATATGTTAATTGTGAGAGGAAAGGAAGATGAACTTCAAACAAGCTCAGAGTATTGAGCTGGGTTTCTGTGTGCAAGGAGGAGGTGAATGTGGGAATGTTTGCGTTTGTACTCTCATACATATCATATTAATGCTCAAGGTGATTGGAACTGTGTGCATTGTATTAACAGACATCCATCAGATCACATGAAGTATTTCTAATCTGCTCACCTTTTACTGGTCATAATGATTATCATATGTCTGTGGAATCCTGACATTCTAACTTACAGTTTTTACTCATAATTTACCCAATGTAATATGTACAATCTTGTAAGCCACAGTCTTAGTTTTTTTTTTCCTTCTAGTAAAGCTTTGCTAATGAGGCATTTTTACTGAAATACAAAGCTAACTCCATTTGTAGCTGTCTCATAGTTCACTACATTTGAACTTACCAGAAGTAAAAGGAGTTTTGCTTGGTGATATAGCCTCTCTATAAACACAAGCTGTTCCTGGCTTCAGCTTGGGCTCCTCTGAAGATCCCCAGATTTATTTCTCTTACAAGACCTCATGTTATTTCTGCTACAAGCTTGTTATGATTTTGTTTTTTTACTATGATGAATGTCAAATGCTTTCTATGAGAGAGAGAGAGAGAGAGAGAGAGAGAGAGAGAGAGAAAGAGAGAGGAGAGGGAGAGAAACAGGTGACATAAAATTAAAATTCAAAGGAAAATAAAACAACTTTATGTACTATATCATATGCTCATAAAATCTGATATGTATGAAAATGAAAAGTAATGAAAACATGTTGATGTTATTCTGACTTCTTAAGAAATACATCTAAAGACAGGCATAAATTTATATAAGCCACTACTAAACATTTGGACAGCAAGAGAATCTTTAGATGAGCCTTTTCCAAACTATAGTGGTTGCTAAAATTTGCTTCATCTCTCACTAACCAAGATATCTTCAGATTTCAAATCAAGATTGTGGATCACATGATATTAAGTTGTTGCCTGGTAGTGAAACAAAATTATTCTAAATGTTAGAGACACAGTTTTCTTGTGAAATGAAAGCTGTGAACGGGAAACACTTTCTAATCCTCTGTTAAGATATTTAGGCATAAGCTGGACTATCTCTAAAGGAACTATCTTGTCGTCAATGTGATGGTTATTTGAGTAAGGCATGTTGCCCAGGTCTGAAGATCTACTTTGATTCCCATGACCAACATGACAGAAAAACTGACTGAACCCAGTCCCCAAAGTCCATTGGTATCCACATCTGCCATGCTTTTTCTGCTGTTCTCTTTTACTCACCATGGGCACTGTCCTCACATGCAATAACCCACATGTAATCATATATGTACATGCATTAAAAATAAATATGACAGGTGCATGTCTTTAATCCCAGCACTCAGGGGGCAAAGCTGGAGAATCGTTGTCAGTTTGAAACTAGCTTCATCTATACAGTGAGTATCAGGTCATCCAGGGCCACAAAATGAGCCCCATCTGAAAACAAATTAGTTTTTTTGTTTTTTATTTTAAAAGAAAACCTGGAAATAATGTCTTGGAGTGCATAAATTTTCATATAGGTTGAGAATACTGGGTATCACTGGAAAATAGTAAACAAAAGTTTTTATTTATTTCTCTTCTGAGCAATTAAAGCTGATGAAGTCACAAACATATTTTTTTTTATGAAATCTGATTACAAAATCCTGATTTAAGATGAATTTTATAATCTGGATATTTTATGAAAGTAGTTCTCATCTAAAAATAGCAAGTAGGTCCTTTATTGTAATTTACTTTGGAATTACTGTTGCTCAAAATTGTAATATGCTGGGACAGGGGAGGACCTGAGTAACAGATTGTCTGATGAGTGAGTTTAAAGGCCTAGGTTCAATGCTCAGCCTCATCTCAGGCCTCCATTCCTGCTGAATTGTTATGTAGTCTATAGTGTTCCTTTTAAATAGGCTAAACTATGTCCCTAGTTAAGATTATGGTAGTCAGTATTAAGGGCTACCTTGCCATGGCATGAATTGGTTAAGCATATCTTTGTTTTCATAAAAGACAGAAAATAGAAAGCTAATATAAAACAGTTCATAAGACCAAATGAGAAAACTTCTCTGAAGAAGTGGGGGAATTGGGTTGCAGTTTCTCATTCCAATCCATTCTGTAAATTTTTCATCTGTGGATTCCATCCTGAAACCTATGTTTACTTATTGGCAATTGGTAGTCATCTGATGGAAACCTAGGCTACAAAGATTGAATAAATGTCTCTGAAATAACTACTAATTTCTTCTAACTACATTAAAATATTAACTGCAATCTAATTGTAAATTAGCTGTAATTTATATCTAATAACTTAAAAAAGCATTCCATTTATAAAAAATAATGTCTAGACAAAACCAAGCATAACTCATCCAAGACAGTTGTAGTGATTTTTTACGCATGATTAGTAGGAAATTATGAAATTGTCTTCTGTCGTATCAAAAGAAGGAAGTATTCCTAAATGCTTCCTCTCACCATAGAGAATGAGTAAATTTTGATACACAACCTGAATTATATGGTTTCTTACAATGGCTTTAATACAGTTCACTAATATTGATATTATTGAATATTAACATTAGTGGTGTTACTTCAATTAAAGAAGATAAAATGTCACAAAAATTCATGCAGTTTATTAATTACATTGAGCAGAAAGCTTTCAAATACAATATAGGGGATGCTGTATCTGGACTCTTTGTTATTATGAAATTTATTATTATTTAGTAACAGTAAAGAGATTAGTCATCAACAGCTCATCACATTTCTACAAAGCTATTTTCTTCCTTTTGGTATATGCTGTAATCTTACTTTCCACTGAAGGGGGAAAAATTATTAAAGATAAGTTAAAGGATATTTTCACCCTCTTGAGTGGAATCATTGTGTTAGGCTCAAGTACAGTGTCACAATTTCATGACCGGAAGGGCAATGCAAACATCTCTGATGTATGTGAAATACTAGGATGCATGGTATATTTAGCCAAATAATGAAGTCTGCATGAAAACACACAAGATGGTGAACCAGAGAGAACAATTGAATTGCACAATCTTGTAGGCTTCACAAACCCAAGCTGGAATTCTGTAAGCCCTTATGGAAACTTCCACTTATTCTACAGAAGTAGACACTGCACTCACAGTCTTTCCTAGACCTTCCACTCCAGAAGGATTCACAGTCACATGTTCATAATGCAGAGTTCACTTTAGACATTCTTCCTCTTCCTTCACATATGTTTGACGAGTGATGAACTCTACAGGGAAAACTGTAATCATTAGAGAAAACCGATTTGCATATAACAGGGTAAGCATGTATTTGTAAGTTTGAAGCCTTGCAAAAGCCAGCTTGATTAAGGGAAAGTTTTGCTCCTCAAATATATACCTGGTAGAAAATAAAAGAGTTTTAGTCTTTCAAAATGCTATCTTGGAAAGTAAGTTAACATTAAAGTACTTTAACTCTGTCTCGAATCCTCATGGGTCTACCGTGCATAAATAAAATTAAAAACACATACAATATTAAGAAACTTATTTTTGATAGTGTAAAAGTAAAAGTATTATTTTAGCACTGCCATCAATCAGGATCCATTACTAAATTAGGCTTGATGTGCTATGCCTGAATGAAAAATATGCAAAAAATGTCGCGTATACATCCTTCAAAAACAAAAGTTGACTATGACTTATATGTGTCTCGGTGTGGTACAGACAAGTATATAAATTTATTAAAACCAAAGAAAACCAGTCTACTAAGTTATGTTCTACTTAGAAGCTATAAGTAATGAAGTCTCTATTATGAAATTGGTGATAAGAGAAAAATATAAGTTTAGAAAAAGAAATACTTTGTACATACACACACACACACACACACTTACAAACGTATGGGCGTAAAAGAAAAGGACAAAAATATGTACACACACTTATAGTATGTATATGTATACACATACAATTATGTATATGTTGGTGGTCCAAAAAATTGGAACAAGATCCTGTAGCAACTTCTACCGAGAAGTGAAGTAAGTAAGTAAGAAGATAAGATTGATTTTATTAGTAAGCCTCTTCCCTAATCACTTGGGGCCCATAAAAGGTATAGTCGACACATGAGGATCAATTTAAACTTCAAAAGAGATGTAGGATATAAGTCTAGAGTAGAACTTAAATAGAACAGACTATGAAATCAATTCTAAGACTCCTCTTATCACTTCATTGCACTGGGCTACATGAGTCTGACCTGTAGCCTCCCACTTCTTCATTTTTCTTACCTGTCTCAACTCTGGAAGTCAATGACTCAGAGAAGATGGCTGTGTTTCCCGATGGTCATTGCGATGTGAAATAAACTCTGCTGTGACCTGTTATAAAGATGGACCATATCAAGCTGAAAAATTCACACCGAATGTGTGAAGCATCTTGAGAAACTGATGCAAGCTTGTAAAACCTCTATCATGTTGTGACTCTCTAATCTATTTCTATTCCAGAAAATTAGCTGTGATTTTTGTTAGCCAATTTCCCTAAGAGTGGTATTTTGAAATCACTGATACACACACACACACACACACACACACACACACACACACACACACATATATATATATATATATATATATATATATATATATATATATATGGAGCGGTTAGGCAAAAAATGACAATGATGTGACAAAGAAAGGGAAAAAGAAGCAAGACTTTGATTAAAGGTTAGGGACAGATACATCTTAGGAAATGTTTAAGACATAGCTTTCTTTTTCTAAGATACTCTACAGGTCCAATGTGAAGAAAGAGAAATTGATGTTCGTTAACATTGAGCTACTTAACACTGTTCTTTGAAATCATTATCTTTGTGTTTGCTGCTCCATTTTCCATCTTAACATTAACTTTGTTTCAGCTGAGCATTCAAATCTTTAGGACTGCTGTACAAGTTGCATAGCACCCTCCTCCTTCCGAAAACCTTTTCTTAAAACTACAGACAAAATTATTTACCACCTTCTTTTCACAATTACTAATTTAATTTATTTATTTTACAAAAAAATCCTGATTTTTTAAAATTTTATAAATAATTATATCTAGGAGTAAGTACGATGTGATATTTCCACAGGCAAGTGACAGGTACTAATCAAATGAGAAATTAATGTTTCAATTCTGTATGTATAGAAACTCTTCAAATGTTTTGTAAGGTCTTGCTTTCCTCTGACAGCGCCTTGGAAGTTTGAGAAGATTTCAAATCATGTTATGATTTCTTCCCTGACAGAATCAGATGTGCTTTGGGTGACAGAAATTGTGTAGGTTAGAAACAGAAACAAACAAACAAACAAAACGCCAGATAATCCTTGAAGAAGTTTAGTGGCGAACAATGCACAATCTGAAGTGTACATTTCGTGTGTCAGTGTTTTTTCACTGTGGCTCTGCTTGTGGCTCATAGCTCACACAGGGAAACATCTAAAGGGATGGCTCAAATGGCGAAATCTGTTTCACAGTCCATTCTCAGCCAATTTTGCATCAGCTTTCAAGTAGGCTACAAACATTATGGAAAGGCATTCTCTGTGGCCTGAGGAATTTACAGCTATCTTGATTCCCTTTCAGCTATTTATCAACAATATAAGGTTTCACAAACAGTTGTCTGCAGCCAATATGTTCTGAATTCTTTAGTGAAAAGATGACACACCAAAAATATCTTGCAAAGGACTGATGAGAGGCAAAATGTGCCATCTTTTTTTTCTTGTGGGAACAACCTGATATATGGGAGATTTGAGTTCATTCTTTGAAACCACAAGCATGTGTTCTAAGGCTTATTTCCTGCTGGCTTTGCTTGTGCTGTATTGAGTGGCCCTAGCATCTTCAGTATCCCTGAAGCCCTGCTTCTATTTGCTAAGATTGAATAGACTCTTCTGGACCATGTCAGAGGGCAAGTTTGCATCCAGGTCAAAAGAAGGTAGGCAATCCTGCTGATGTCACTACAGGAATTGACACAACTGTAGTTCATCCCATTGCAGAATCTCCTCTAACACATTTTGCTTCAATAGAGAGATTGATGGCTTAGCCCAAATTCATATTAAAGCATGCTTGTATTTCAGCAGTTCCAAAGATATTTTTAAGATTTGGACTTTTTTTTTTAATAATTTATACTCCCGGATACCAAGCTTTCTCTTTCAGAGCAGTAGAGGTCTCAAGTAGGGCTCTCAGATTAGCTTTTCTTGTAGTTGGATTATCTATTTTGTGAATCGTAAAGCTGTCATGGTAAAACCTAGAAATCTCTTTAAAGACGCATATTTGGCTGCATGTGCATGTGCTATCCAACAGATGTCTGGATAGCTAGAATCTCTTGAGAGCATCGTAACGTGTGGTTTTAGTTATAATAAGTGATCCAAACGTTTTTGCTCCCTTTGGTCTTGCTTTTTCTCAGTTCTGGGAGAAAGTCTGTAGTTTGTAGAGCATTTACAGAAGAATATTTCATCTCATTCTTCGTTCTTTTAATTTTATCCCTATGTTTAAGATGTCTTTATATCTGCTTTTGAAATGATTTTGCTGGATTGGTAAGCAGTGTCTACATTTCAAATCATGATCCCCAGATCTTATCTCCCAGGAGGTGATCAATTCCATTGACGTTCAAGCTTAGAACTCAGTAAGTGGGCATTATGATAAAAAAGGAAACTGCCAGTCACAGCGATGTATAATTCATATTTGTCATAAGTTCAGTTGTATACTGATGGTCTCACGTATGTGACGCTTTAATTACCTGATACATATCTGGCCAGCTGGACTCTGAAGAAGATGCTAAAGGCAAAAGCTAGAGGGCCCTGCACAGCAGTTTGTGGTTTTGAAGAAAGAAAGGCTTTAAGATTGACTACTGTGGCTTGTTGTCTCAATGGCAGACACCTGGCAGTAAATAGCTTGTCACCCACAGTGTTTGCCTCAGGTATGCAGGTGTTGCCCTTCTTACCTTAACACAGTAAATTATGGTCTACAAGCAAATCAGGTTCGGTGGGCTTTACATTTCTACTCTTCCTTTGAATCTGAACTTAAAGACATCTTGGCAAGTTCAGGCAGTTTTCACCTTATTGTTCCTGACAGTACTGTTTCTGTGGAGATTTGAAGAAAATTCTAAATGTGCCTCAAGAACATCTCTGTAAGTAGAAAAGTCTTCCTTTGCTACTAAGTCTTCTACTTCCCGAGTGAGGCGTCATCCATTATTAATGTGCAAGGGTTGTAATCATGAGATGTTAACGGTTACTGAAATGTCATAAGGAATAAATTTAACTCTATATTTGGTTTTAGAAGAAGGCGTCTTATTTGTAACAACATTAAAACATTGTGAATAATTTACGTATTAAGTATGAGGTCAAATCATCAAATACTCAAAAAATATTTATAACACATAAGAAAATGTGCTCATATCTAGTGCAAAAAAGATACAGAGAAATCAAGGAGAACATTAATCATTGAATTTGATCAATGATAAAACACAAAATCTGATCAAAGATAAAATAAAGAGAAAGTCATAATCATACCATGTCCATATTCATTAATAATGAAACAATGTAAACCAAACAATTAGATATTTTAAATCTATAATGACCATAATAAATATTTTTATTTTTTAATTAACACTTTTTAATACATTTATTTATTTATAGTCCAGTCTTTTCCCACTTCAAGTTCATCCTCCCACAATTTCTCATCCCATTCCTCCTCCTCCCCCTGTCTCCATGAGGATGGTCCCCTCCCATCCTCCAGGCCTCCCCATTCCCTGGGACCTCAAGTCTCTTGAGGGTTAGGTGCTTCTTCTATGACTGAGGACAGACCAAGAAGTCCTCTTTTGCGTATGTGTTGGGGGGCTTGGACCAGCTCTTGTATGCTGTTTGGTTGGTGGCTCAATGTCTGTAAGATCTCAGGGGTCCAAGTTAGTTGAGACTACTAGTTTTTCTATGTGGTTTCCCTCCTCTTCAGCTTTTTCCAGCCTTTCTCTAATTCAACCACCTGGGTCCCTGACTTCAATCTAATGATTGGATATAAGTATCTGCATCTGCTTCAGTCAGCTGCTTCTTGGGCCTCTCAGAGGACAGCTATGCTAGGCTTCTCTCTGTAAGCACACCATCACATCAGTAATAGTGTCAGGCCTTGGAGCCTTTTCTTGAGAAGTATCCCAAGTTAGGCAGGTCCTTTCCCTCAGTATCTTCTCCATTTTTTTCTTTGTGGTTCTTTTAGACAGGAACAATTCTGGATCAGTTTTAGACTGTGGATGACAACCCCATCCCTCCACTTGATGTCCTGTCTTTCTACTGGAAGTGAATTCTCTGAGTTCCCTCTCTGTACGCTTGGGCATTTCATCTGAGGTCCCTCCCTTTGAGTCTTGAGTGTCTTTTACCTCCCACATTTCTGGTATAGTCTAGAGAGTCTGCCACCTCCTACCTTCCGAGGTTGCCTGTTTCCATTCTTTCTGTTGTTCCTCAGAACTTCAGTCCATGTTCCTAATTCCCCTTTGTGCCCTCTCCCAACCAGATCCCTCCCTCCCTCTACCTCCTGTGATTGTTATCTTTTCTCTCCCAAGTGGGAATGAAGCATCCCCACTTGGGCCTTTCTGCATGTTAACTGTTTTGAGTTCTGTGGATTGTATCCTAGGTACTCTGTACTTTTTGGCTAATAACCACTTATTAGAAAGTATATACCATGTGTGCCATTTTGGGTTTGAGTTACCTCATTCCTCACTCAGGATGATATTTTCCAGTTCCATCCATTTGCCTACAAAACTCATGATGTCTTCATTCTTAATAGCTGAATAGTATTCCGTTGTGTAAATGAACCACTGTGACTGTATTCATTCTTCCATTGTGGGACATCTGGGTTGCTTCCAGCATCTGGCTATCACAGATAAGGTTGCTATGATGATTGTTGAGCATGTGTCCCTGTGGTATGGTGAGTCATCTTTGGGGTATATGCTCAAGAATGATATAGCTGGGTCTTTAGGTAGATCTATTTCCAATTTTCTGAGGAACCTCCAGATTGATTTCCAAAGAGGTTGAACCAGTTTGCAATCCCACCAAAAATGGAAGAGTGTTCCACTTTTTCCACATTCTCACCAACATATGCTGTCACCTAAGATTTTGATTTTTAGCCATTCTGATTAGTGTAAGGTTAAATCTCAGGGTTGTTTCTATTTGCATTTCCCTGATCACTAAGGACTTTGAACATTTCTCTAAGTGCTTCTTGGCCCTTCGAGAGCCCTCTGTTGTGAATCCTGGTTAGCTTTATACCCTAATTTTTGTTACAGTTATTTGGTTATTTTGGGGTGGTTATCTTTTTGAGTTCTTTATATATGTTGGATATTAGCTTTATATCAGATGTGGGATCGGTGAAGATTTTTTCCCCCAATCTGTAGGTTGCCAATTTGTCTTATTATCCTTTGCCTAACAGAAGCTTTTCAGTTTCCTGAGGTCCCATTTATCATTTCTTGATTTTATATTTTTTTAAAAAATGAGTGTCAGAGTCATCCTGAGAGCATTTCAGCACATAGTTATATGCGCAACTGTAGCTGACTATATGTGTGCCTTCAGCAATAATACAAATATGTTTCCAAAACAAGTTTGTATGTATGTGTTTAAGCATATGTATATGTATGTCCATATGTAGGCACATTATGTACATCTGTTGAGTATTGTCATACTGTAGAATAATTGCTATGAGGTCTCCCAAAAGAATAAAGATATGTATGCTCTTTCCAATGATATTGGTGCTCCTGCAGTAATCTGCCCCACAGTACAGTGATGATTGCTCACAGATCTAAAATATACTTTAAATTGGGAACACCAGTGGAGAAAGAATATTACTTAGAGCTTTTGCTCTCCAAGTAGTGTAATTAATGGTTTTAAAATAAGAAGTCTCTGATGTTTTGAGATTAAAACAATTCGTTTCAGAAGTTGTAAAAGACATATGGTGATTACACGTGATCTGTTTTGATGCTCATTACGTTACTTTTGCCCAAATGGGTAGCTATTGCTTCCATTCTTCATCCCTCCTCTAAGTTAATAGTATGGTGCTCTGTTCACATGCATCATATAGAAAGCCCCTACTTGTATTTAACCGGATTTTGCAAGCCTCCAATAAACAGATGCAATTGTATTATCATTTGCAGTGTTAATTTTATGAAGGCAAAGAAATTCATATGACTTTCTCATGAACATTCCTGTGGTCGTCTGTCATTCTGTCAGGTGGGGGAAGGTTTAGTATTTGCCACAATAGAATGCAGTATATATTTAAGTTGGAAAGAAGTGCTATTTCCATTTCTTGTAGCAGAGCAGAGTATTTATTTTTAAATACAGGAATAAGTTGCCACTTCCTTAACCTAATAGCAAGTGTTCCTAGGTAAATGACTTGCATGTAAACTATTAATATCTGTGAAAAGAACAGTTTGTACTTATTAAGTATTTTCTTTCCTTTAAGGTCAAAACATGTTTTACCTACACTCAGGTTTTATATCTCTTTTCTCCCTTTTCACCAGTATGTCTCTCCATGTACAGTTCCTTCTTTTATCTCTAGGAATAAAACAAATGAATGCATATTTGATTTAAAGAGGTGTGCTGATGTCATTTTCATATTACCATGCCCCTCAGGAGTAGAACATGTTCATATAGTGGGTTATAACTGATAAGCCAGGTGTTCCCAGAATCCAGCTCTGTCATAGGACACAAATTTCACTTCAGTTTATCACCTATGACTTATTCCTAACATTAGAATAATGATACCTTAGCCTTGATGTTCTTTTAAATATCTGATAGTTTTATATATCATATTTTGTTCATATTCACTTTCTTCCTCCATCTTCGAGATCCACACCTCATTTTGTACTCTCCAAGCTTTGTTCTTATTATTTAAAATTCTTTCAAGTATTCAAGTTCTACTAATGCTACCTTTATACTCTAAGGTGTATTGCTCTATTCTTAGACCTATCAGGAGATACACCATTAATGAAATGTACTCTCTCCAGGCAGCTATTGATCTCCAGCTAGGGGTGAAATTTTGTGCCCACTTCCACCCTCCATGCTGGAAAGTCTAGCTAATCTTTAGCTAATCATGTGATACTGTTGTTGTTCCCACTTTAAAACAAAAGTCTCATATACAGTCAAAATTTGTTTTCAAAATTTATTTCCTTCATCCTCCACATGGTACTTAATGATTGGTTCTATAAAGTTATGCAAACATCTAATTAGTAGGTTGCAATCAGCCTGTTGGTGTCATTCATTTATGTCATAGCATTCCTATCCCAACCCTGCTTTCAAACCTTCCCCTCCCCCACATTTTCCTTTATGCCTTCTCTATCTATGCATCATTATCTACTAAACTTGGCATCGAGCTTACCATTTTATTAAGATCCCTCGAAGATGCCCATGTAGAGCTGCCCATGACATCTTTTCCAGTACAGGGTACAGGAGCTCTAGTAGATTCAACAGAATCCCCTCTGAGCCAACACCTGGAAGTTAGGGAAGGGGGAGACTTTAGACTTTTTATGCTTACATACATATTGTTCTGATTCTTATAACCATAATCTTAGCCTGACACCAAACTTTAAAATTGTGCCTCTTGGTATTTAGAGCATGATTTTGCCCATGAGTGGGGAAGTTGCATCTTTGTAAGAGTCTGTCAGCAGTGTCCTCCTGAAAGTTTGTGTTGAAATTCTAACTCTTCAGATGTTGGTTTTAGTGAGGCCTTTGGAGTATGGAGAAGTGACAGGAGCTGAGTCTTCAGAAACGGGAATTTATTCTCTTCTAAAGGGCTTTAGAAAACACACACACACACACACACACACACACACACACACACACACCTACCTTTCTGTTTTAGGAAACAATGAAAGGAACCTCTATGAACCAGTAAGCAAGCTTTCATCCAACCCCAAATCTTCTGTTGTCTTGATCTTAGATCTGAGCCCCTCTGAGGGTGTTGGAGGAATCTCTGCTGTTAATCAGCTGCCCAGTTTGCAGCATTTGTTTTAACATCCTGAACAGACTGACTGCCAGACTCACAGATTTTTGAAATGAAAGCAAACTGTGATCTTCTTATGTGGCCAGATTTCTCTCACATTCCTAATTATTTCCAGTTTGTTTGCTTGGGTACAGATATTGTTTCTTCTCTTCTGTCGTGATCAGGTGGTGTTGGTGTTGGAACTGAAGTGAGGAAGTGTCTCTGAGTCTTCAGTTTCTTTCAGGCTCTATTCTAAGTGCATCTCTCATTCAAACTCTGAAGATAATACTGCAATACCTGGCTTACTTCTGACTTACAATAAGCAAGAAGCAAATAATAAAGATAGAAAATAAAGTACAGCAAAAGCCTTGAGTCAAATGTTCTCCATTTTAAAATAGTTCACTTTAGGAAATTGATTGAGTCTAGAACAATTATATCACAATAATGCAATGGTCTAAAGCATTGTCAGTCTTTATTATATCTCAGAAATAATTTATTGTATTTCAAAAATACATTTCAAGTTAATGTAGTTGTTAGAAATTATTAAGTGACTCATCTTGTTAGTCTTGATATCAGCTCAGAATACACACACACACACACACACACACACAAATATTTAAAGAATTGAAAAGGGAATACAGAAACTGATTTGTATTTTTGTGAACTAATTTTGCGAGATGCTGTTTATGTGGGGATTAGTCAAGTGTGGCTAGTGTCCTCCTGCCCTAACTTTCCAACAACACAGGTTCCATAAAGTGTACATATATGCTATCATTAAGATCACTGTCTCTGCCATCAGATCTTCTGTTTATAATCTTGCCTCTGCCATCGATTCCCCTAATTTCTGCCCTCTTGTTGAGTAGCCCATAGTATTTCGAGCATGGTTTAAGAGATTCAGTGAATGATTCCATGTAAAGTTCCTGGCACTTTCTGGAAAGGTAAACCTTGGCATATATAAGTCAAGGATGTTAGCTAGCATTGTCCTCCTCCTTTACTTTTACTTTCTACTAAAATATTTTATGGACTGAAGAATGAGACCAACATGGAGTTGCCGACATAAAGAAAGCAAGTCTGGTGATTTCTGTCAACCAGTGGAAATCGAAGAGTATGTTAGACCCTCATTTCATACAGATTTGGTTGGCACTGGAGCAGCAATGGAGTCCAAGTAGGAGCACTGCTTATGGCAGAGGATAGTCTCTTCTTGCAAGGAGTTTTTGAAAAATTGCCATGTATATAGACTATGCAAGGATCATGATGAACACTTTTGTCTTCTTTCATTTTGTTGGGCAAAAATCAACTAGCTAGCTCTTAAGTATCCAGAATCAGTATTAACCATTTTCTTTCATGGCGCAGCACATCAGTAGGGCCTATTGTCATTGTTCTTTTTCAAATTAGCTATATTTATTTTGAAATTTACAAAAAAAAAAGATGCTAGAAATGAAAGCAAAGATATGATTTTTGTCTTCCACCTAGAAGAAGCTTAGCAATCAGTATTCGATAGTAATTTAATATCTGGGAGTTTATAGATGAATTGTCATGTGGCTTGGATTTGTTAAACTCTACTCTTGAGTGACACAGAGCCATGGAACCAAACACCGAAGAGATGCATTTATAATGAGAATGATTTCTGCTATTCTGGTTGAAAAGTTGGGGCCATCTTAAGTAGTTCCATACTTGGCTACAGCAAACATTTACAAGATCTGAGGGAGTCATATATCTTTGCACATCAAACTAGGAATTGCCTTTATTTAAAAAAAATCTAAACCCCTGGTGATTGCAGCAGTATTCATGACGTGCAGTGTTGACAATCTATAGATTGATGGAGTCTTCAGCCCTGGAAATACTGTGTCATCTAGAAGATGAGAAATATTAATAATGAAAAAAGTATTTATGTAGTCAGCAAATTGTTGGTAAAGGTGGCTTAGATTATACAAGCCACCCCACAGAGACTATGTCAGGTTGCAAATTATTCAACCCACAAATTTATTTGCAAATAAGTAAAGCAAACTTGAGTGTCCTGATACATCTTGGATATTTTCTTTTCCTTTTCTGTCTCCTCTTTTAACCACCTCCTCTTTGAAACAAGAGCAAAATTTCTACACCAAGTGAAATGCCAGTATTCTTAGAGAACAATAGCTAGACCATTCTTTTGACACCCAGGACATATAGCCTTTAGCAAATACACTCATGCTTTATACTGTGCAGACTATGCCTCCATAGTCTGATGTGCTTTTTTTTTTTAAGAAAAAATATTAATTTACTCTCTCACTCTCTCTCTCTCTGTCTGTCTCTCCCGTCTCCCTCTCCCTACCCCTCCCCCCTCTCAGTTTTTTTTTTTTTTTTTAATACTGGCTCTTAGTTACACTTACTCTCCTCTCCTCCAAGTCTTCACCCATCCCCTTCTCCTCCAGATCCATTCTTCCTCCATTTTCCTTCAGAAAAGATAAGACTTCCCAGAGATATCAACCAAACATGGCATATCACGCTGCAGTAAGATGATGCACATAACTGCAAATTAAGATCAGAGGAAGCTACACAGTAATAGGAATGAATCCCAAAAGTAGCCAAAAGAGTCAGAGTTAAGAGTCCCACCAGAAGACCAATCTACATAATCATAACGTATATGCAGAGGGCCTAGATCAGACCCATGTAGGCTCCCTGATTATGGGATCAGTTTCTGTGAGCTCCTCTGAGGCCACATTAGCTGATTTTGTGGGTTTTCTTGTGGTGTCCTTGATCCATCTCACTCCTACAATCTGATGTGCTTTTTATGTTCCTTTATTTATTCTTTGTCTTTCTATGTTGCTGTCTTTGAATGTTATCTTAATATTGGCATCCAGTGACACAGCTTATAATGATTTCGTTAATTAGTAAAAAAAAAATAATAATAATAATAGATAAATGGAGGAACCAGAGATGCTATTATACTAACAATCAAAATATAAAACTATCTGGGGTCTTTTTGTTTTGTTTTGTTTTTGTGGTTTATTTTGTGTCTAATAACCCAGAGAGATAAACACTTTTAAACAAAAATTCAAAAGAATAGTTTCAGATCCTGGCACCAACATAACAATTGTCATCTCTTTCTGTCCACATTTTGGAGGCTTCATTTCACATTTTGAGTTTTGATTCCCAATGAATTAAGAGTTTATTCAAAATCTTGGTGGTGGTGGTACATGCCTTTAATTCCAGCACTTGGGGGGCAGAGGCAGGAGAACTTCTGAGATCAAGGCTAGCCTGGTCTACAGAGTGAGTTCCAGGACATCCAGGGCTACACAGAGAAACCCTGTCTTGAAACAAAACAAACAAACAAACAAACAAACAAACAAGAGTTTATTCAGAGAGCTCACTCTTCCAAATTATATGCTTCAAATAGAAAAATAAAGGTAACTAAAGATATAATAGATATGAAAGTGAATTAATTGCAACAATGATTTCAATATATATGTTCATCAAAATATTTAATACATACATTAAATATGTATGTTTGTCAGTTATATCTCAAAAATAAAGCAAAACAAAAAATATACAGAAAAATGAAACTTTACTTCAGGTAGGTTTAGGCAGCAACTGCCTTGTCTATGTCTGAAATTGGTTAAGTGACTGTAATAGACACAATTAAATTTCATATTTTCTATACATCCTCTTTAATAAAATTTCTATTTGACCTATTAGATGGGTTCAAATCTGTTCATGTATCTGTTTTAAACTTATTTAACCTCACTTGCTTGCAATGTTGCTTAGACCCTCCTGAGATACTTTAAATTCATCATGGGAAAAGATGTTAAAAGACGTAAATGAATAACTAGAATCCAGTCCTATTTACTATGACTTACCAGCATACCAATAGTTCTAACTTCCATGTTTTATGCATATTTTACCACTTTCTATGATTTTAATCATGCTGCTCTGAATAAAATAAACTTAAAAACAACTGAATGTTTCTACTTCCACAAGTCTAATTGCTCTCTGGTTGCTGGAAATTTTAACTGAAGAGTTGTTTAGATGTTTTTCAACTTGGTTATGTCTCTCTTTTCTTCCATTATCATCTCATCCTTAAAGTTAAGGCACAATTTTTAATTTTATTGAACTTATCATTTACTCCTAATCCAGGAAAATAAAAAGAGCACAGAGTGTCTATGGTATAAACAGCATTATTCTAGTATAGAGTTCTTTTTCACACAATGTGTTCCATGGCCTTTTTAGAGGATAGGTCACCTTTAGGCTCTGTCTTCTGTTGCCCAGGTTTAATTTTCTGTGCTCAGTGTCTTGCAGGTCATGAACAATAATGCATGCTATGTGTATACGTATTCTTCATTCTTTTTCCATTTTCATCATTTTAGGTCTTCAGCATCAGGACAAGAGCAAAGAATCAACTTGGTACTGAAGCATGCTATCAGCATATCTGGTCATATGGCCGCATGAATCCAAGGGCCCACTGGGAAAAGATGCCATTGAGATATCCCATCCAGAAATGGGACACAGGAAACGTGGAGTGAGAAGAGAACACAGAAGGCCATTGTCTTTAAATTTGAACCTTTTTCTGGAGAAAACATAGAGGGCCCTCCTAGCCCTCGAAGAAGAGCATTTGGGTTTGTTTTCCCTCATCTGAGCCTTTGTCACCTGTGCACCGTCTCGTTTTACTTGTACCAGCACCTGGGCTAGCTTTTGTATGCCTTTTTATTTTTCTTTTTGAACCAGTAACCTTGTAAGAAGATGATCTACCAAATGAAAATGCCCATTCCTTCAGGAAAAACCATTAACTCCATCTTCATCTATTTTTATAGAAATACAAAATAGTTGGTTTAGCATGGAGGGGATATTTTTGAAGATGTAATTTTTTTTTTTTTAATGTAACAATCGTTGAGTTCTGTTTAAAGAACTTGCTCTCAGAAAAGCACTGGCCAAAATGTTTAAGCGCTGATCAATCTTTAGAGTCTGTGATGCGCTCGCTGTCTGTGCTTCAGAGGGTACCTCAAGGGTTTCTTCATCCTTCCTCCAACAGTGGCACTATCGTAGACAAACCCTGCAACGTTGTGTTTATGTTGAAACTCAGTGAAGACTTAATTCGATAATAGCTCTCTTAGTTTGCTGTTATATATGTCTGTGCAGCTTGAAAGGGGCATTTTCCTTTAAAGGGACACAAAGGGAAGGGGACTTCTCCCAGCTAGTTCTTGGAGGATGAATAACAAGAAAATTTTGGTTAATGAACAATACTTCTCTGTATAGTCCAGCCTATCTTAACAATTAGGAGGAGAGCTTACACATGGCTTCAAAATAGGAAAAAAAATCAATGTATTTAGCCATGATAACTTTTGCTTTTTGAATACAAATGAGTAGTATCGGGAAAGGAAGGAGACACGTGTCAAAATGCTGACTGTTCCTCATCTTTGTAAACTGAAAAGTGATGTATTCTTTATGTAATGTTTTCATTTGATCATTTTTTTTGCAAGATTTTCATTTGCTTCTAAGTGTAATTAGTTTCTCAAAAATTAGAGCAAAATAAAAGTGGTAACGGATTTAAGTTTATGCTTCAATTACACAAACTGGTTGAAAGACTCAAAGCTTGAGAAATGAACTTAACATTAAGCCCACAAGATAAAAAAAAATGAAGTTGGAATTAACTTTAAGAGAAAATTGGGCAAAGGTTGGGATTATGAAGGTAGCAATGAGTGGCAAGTCAAAGACACAGCCTATTTTTTTTTTTTCCCAGCCACACAGGACATTAGTGTGGTATAGATGCTTTTATTTAATAATGTTTCTCAAATTCTCCCATTCCTCTCAGGCCACGCAAAACAGAAGGTTAAGTCACATGTTATGTTCTGTTTTTAATTGTGAACTTCATGGGTGAGAATACTTTACACATTAACAACACAACAAGCAGCTACACAGAATTCTCACAACTCATTTCCAAACATTTCACTTGGCTATATCTTAGACATCCGTTTCCCTTCCTGCTGTGTTTTGAATTATAAACCCACTTCATCTCTTGTATTCACAGACTCCCATCATTTTTTTTTTTATCTTGATTTTTCTTTAACACAGTCTTCACATTTTTAATCAATATAATCTAGACTTAAGAAAGCTTCCACTCACCAGTTTAGGAACTTTAGCATCTAGATAATGGGCCTCATTCAATTCTGTGCATATTTATCTGGATTTTGATAACAAATAAAAGCCGGGCGTGGTGGCGCACGCCTTTAATCCCAGCACTCGGGAGGCAGAGGCAGGCGGATTTCTGAGTTCGAGGCCAGCCTGGTCTACAAAGTGAGTTCCAGGACAGCCAGGGCTACACAGAGAAACCCTGTCTCGAAAAACCAAACCAAAACAAAAAAAAAAAAAAAAAAAAAAACAAATAAAAATTGTTTTATTTGTTATCTGTATCTGCGTAAATATGTGGACCCTAGAGTTGAGTGAATCCATCAAATTCATGATGTCTTGAGTCCTTTTGAGTTGTAAGAACTGAGCACTTAGCATGAGGGAAACACATGGGCTGTTGTCACATCCTTCCTTGGGCTATCTTAACTTACACTGCTGTGTCTCTTAGAACAGTACCACACTTCAAATCTCTGACCTCACTCCATTAAAATTTTTCCAGATAAGGGAGGGTAAGAGGACTAACATGTTTTCTTTCCTTCTTAATCATCATTCTGGATTGGAAAAGATAGTAGGTAATTTTGTGGTTTTGCTTTGATAGCCTTGTAACTATGGCCAAAAAATGATTTGGTTTAAGACCAAAGAGAGTGAAGAATCTGAATTCTATTGCATGCAACAAAGGCATGAGCTCTCCCTTTCAGAATAGGCATAGGTATCAGTGGCACATTGTCACCATAGGAGGAGACCAAAATCTAATAAAAGGGAAAGAACATGCCTCTAATTGTCCAGCATCCCTCAGTGTCTTGACACTATTGTAACAGGCAGAAGTAATAAGGGAGCTATACCTTAACAAAATAAGTAATCTGAATTTATTTGTGTGTAAAGTGCTATTACACACTGAATCTGGGTTTCTCACTTTAAAGTATGCTGCCATACTGAAGGGTGATTGCCTTCTACCCCTCTGAATTCATTAGACCCATTCTATCTTTGACTAATTCACAACTTAAATTTCTTTCAGTCTATTTGAAAGCCTATACACTTGACACCAGAAAACCTTATTATTCCATATACAATCTACTATTTCACCAGTGAACTCTCTACAGTAAGAAACCACAGAATGTTGGCTATTAGAGTCCCCACAGGATATTTGATCTTTCCTTGTTAATTTCTAAAGAACCTCTGAAGTTTATAGTCTAAACATTTGTATAAACCAAGTTGATATATTATCTTTCAAAGGTTACCTATTCTTTTAACATTTCCAACTTTTCTATTTTGAATTCCTTATTGAGATTTGCATGTTAACTCCCCAAAATGGAAATATTATCCTCAAATTTATAAAATGAGAATGAGTGGATTGCAAAATTACTGAAGAACACATTTTCTAAAGTTGTGGCATTAAAAGAAAATGTTCTAGAGGAGCATATCATTTATTCTATCAATAGTATTTGCCTGTTCCTAAGCTTGCAGAACATGGGACAGGTAGTAGCCTTAAGATCACTATCTGATTGGATGTTGTAATTTCAATTGCTAGAGACTGTACTTTCATAAATTGCATGCTGTCCCTTATGAGAAGCATGCTTATGTAAAGTAGCATTTGCAGAATCAGTCAGTGGGAATGGCAGTAAGTGACGGACATGACAAGGACACACTTTACTGTTTTGACTGAGAAAGAACAGCAGGATGACTTAGTGTGACCTCGGTTGCTCCCTGAATTCTGACTCAGCTGTAGCTGATTGTTTCAGAACTTCATTTACCTCATGATAGAAATGGGTTAATACTACCTAACAGGATGGCTGTGAAAGTTATTAAACATATACTGATGCACCCAACTTACAGCATAGATGTTCAAACAACTACCAGCCTCCTCAGCTGACCATCAGTTCAACAAGTTGGTTATAAAACTGAGCTCTTAAATATCCTGTCCCTTAATGTTGTGCCTTCATTATTCAGCACCTAAATAGACCAATGACTGTTTCTTTGTAAAGAGTCATTGAAAGGGGATTTTTTTTTTCTTTTCCTTACTTATGGGAGATAAAATGTGAGTTTCTTAATGAACTCTGAGTTTTTAATGTGGTGTTTCTGAAGAAATGTTAATTAAACATCTAGTTGTATGTAGCCAGAGTCTGAGTCATATTCACCCACAACTCTATATATTGTTCTCTCCAAAATTATGAGGGCAGTGTCACCAAGCCCCGACCTTTGTATTTGTCAGATATACATTGTGTTTCTGTGACACTGGACTAAGAATGTTCTTCTTCTCTGTCCCTCTTGTTTTTCCTTGCCTCGGAGGAAACGTTGCACAATATGGTGTGGAAAAAAAAAAAAAGAAGTGTCTTTCATGGAAAGGGAGCGGGGAGCATTCCCTTTACGATCTAAGTCAGCAGATTTACTCTACTTGAGAAAAAAAAATGAAACAACTTTACTTTATTGGAAGCAGATGTTGACACTGTGTTGGTTACTGAAGATGGAAAGAGTTCACTCCGTCGGTGCAGTTACAAAGGGGTATTGATGGCAGTCAAGGTCCCTGTGATGGGTCACCTTCCCAGCTGGGGGAGGACAGCTGAAGCAGCATGAGACCCAAAATGAAGTCAGCCTGTGATTTCAACGTGCAAGAAACACCAAGGACTAAGCTTGTTTGGTGCATTTTTTTCCCCTTGCAGATGCATAATATATATCTTTCATATAATATTAAGGCTGGAAAGACAAGTTAAAAATCAAACATCCTAAAAATACTACAATTTGAGGAATCCTTTAAATCTACCACGACATCACGAAAACTTTGATTAAAATTATTTCAGAAAAATTAGGCTGATATTCGTGTCTCAAAATGTAGCTGATCACACACATAAACACTTTGAAGGAAGCATGGCTTGGGTGTTTGGGGAATGAACGGAGCCAGCAAGAGAACCTCAGCTTCAAGAGCGTCACAATATTAATTGCCATGGCTATGTGGTCACAGGATTAAGCCACAGATCGGACTTGTAGAATATTGCATAGTATTTTTTTTTTCTCTTAGTGCTTTCTGGTTAGTTTTTAAACTGTAAAATTAGTCATTATAGTTAAATGTCTTGCCTTTTACACTTTTTATTGGGAGCTTTTGTTTGCTTGAAGCATTTTGTGATGTCAAGTGATTAGTCAAGGAAATAGTTTTGAAATTTTGACCACCTTATATTGATCCAAGGACATTTTCTAAAACTCCTTTTAAAATGCAGGGAATTCTAATAGATTTTAATGTAGTTTTCCAATTCTGCTATGTTGTGTAAATAAACAGGACCATACAGTCATTTAGAAAGGGGCACAACATCGCCAATTAATTTCTTTTTTTAATGATTTCTGACTACTAAATTTTAGGCTAATAAGGTTCTTTTCAAAAATAAAATTCATAGTGAGACTTTCTTTCTTTTTACCTAAGATGTGAACTTTTCTCTTTATACTAATAGAGATAGACATTTTTTTTTTCCTTCTGTTTTGTGGCTAGAGTCACAAAACAGAATGTAATGGATTTACATACTTGGTTGAATGTGTACGATATGTATACTTGTGAACATCCTATCTGATTTACAAATGCTATTCCATTTAGGTATTTTTCAAGATGTACAATGTAGGGAAAACCCCATGTGCATTCTTTATATCATTTTAAAGTGCATATATTTAAAGGAAAACGCTGACTCCTTTTGTTTTCATTGTGTACACCTAGGTAAGGTGAAATGGTTTTGTAAAGAGAAAGATACACACTATGATAAACTTTATATTTATCACTTGATAAGGTAAACTGAAAACTAATAATAGAAGTCATATCTTACAGCATTCAACATACAGTACTATTCCAGATTTGTTAGTTCAGAGAGAAATCACGCCATCTTGATTTTTTATTTCCAGAAAAGGAAATCAAGCAATCTTGGTTATGCTGTCATTATTAACTAATGGATAATGGATAATTGCTAAATCTTTTGACTTTATAATTGTAAAAGCATATGATTTTTTGTTGTTGTTGTTGTTGTTGTTTTCATTCTTCAAATGCAGGACTGCTAACTGTGTCCATATACAATCATGGATGACTTTGTAAGAAGAACAGATGTCATTTTCTTTAACTTGTTCAATAAATAATTTAATGTGACTTTAATGATTGGGTTTGCACTTCTAGTAACTAAACCTCTGTTTCCTTTGTGTGTAAACAACTTGTAGATATCATTCAATCACCTCTTGTTAGGTTTTTATAAACTATGAGGTTAATTTCAGAGCTGTGGCATTTATTTGTTACAGTTTGGAGTGGATTAGGAAACATATGTTTATAGTGGAAGAGCAAGTGAAATTGATTAATGACATAACAGCAGGAGTCTTGAGAAGTTTTTCAGTATGATGCTGCTAAGTTATTAGCTTGACCCTTTGGGAAACATGCCCTGATGATTTTGTTTCCACATTCGTCAGCACAGAACTTTCTATAAGCAATATGAAAAGATAAATGGACAAAAAAACAGCAACAAAGTGTTTCTGCCAATGGCTGACATTAAGGAAGTGGTCCTGAAGAGAGGTTTCTCGTGGGAGGCTATACCAGTGCCTGGCAAACACGGAAGTGGTTGCTCACAGTCAGCTCACAGGACTCCCAAGTAAGGAGCTAGAGAAAGTACCCAAGGAGCTGAAGGGGTCTTCAACCCTATAGGTGGAAGAATAACATGAACTAACTAGTTCCCCCTGCGCTCATGTCTCTAGCTGCATATATGGAAGAAGATGGCCTAGTTGGCCATCATTGGGAGGAGAGGCCCCTTGGTCATATAGACTTTATATGCCCCAGTACAGGGGAACACCAGGGCCATTATGTGGGAGGGGGTGGGTAGGGGAGCAGGGCGGGGATGCGGGAGGGTAAGGGGAAATTTCTGGATAACATTTGAAATGTAAATGAAGAAAATATCTAATAAAGAGAAAAAAATTAAAAAAAAAAGAGAGGTTTCTAAAAGTCTCTCTTGTGAAGGAAGTTGCACATGCTCACTATATGGCCCTTTCCCTCCCCCCCCCTTTTTTTTCTTATTAAATGCTCTTTAATAGAAAAATGTGCTTTTGGAAAGCACTTTTAAATAGGAATATCCTCTAGCACTGCAGGTGAAATAATTTGAAACATCTTCCTAACAGTGTGAAATAGACTGGAGTAGCATATTAGAGGTTTATGAGTGCTGTAAGAAATTATTAGAAATATCATGACTTGAGACAATGCAAACAGATGAGTTTACAGTTCTGTACCTCTTGGGCTTCTAGCACAGTATTTTGTCTTAGGCTACAAAGCACAGAGTACTTATTGTTTGCACACTCTAAAGAGCATTTGTTTTCTTCCGGCTTCCAGTTTCAGCAGTCCAGGTACTGGCCCCTTCATCCCTATCCAAAACCAGCTGCCTTCATCTGTTCATACTTGGACATACTCATCTGTCTCCTCCTTGAATAGATGATGCCCCTCTGTGGTTATAAATTGATTCTCCTTATGGAATTCTGGATAGTGCTTGCGTTTCACAACCCTTATCTTCAAGGTCCCTATTTCTATATGGGATACAATGTATTCTCAAATTTAGAGGGAAAGAATATGAACACATATTATTCTACCACAATTATTTATGGCCTTTAGTGTCTTTGTTTTAAATCAGATTATAAGCAGGAAGGACTTACTACTTTATCAGAAATAATAGAATATAATCTTTGCTTCTGTGTTTATGTGGAATGTCTTTCTGTTAGATAATCAGTTACCAAGAAAATTTCTGCTGTTTCTTCAAATACTTCATGAAGGATCTGGGACCCTTTGGTCACAGCCAGAACTCAAAAGGGTTAGAGAACAGCCCTAGATAGATCACTAGAGAATAGTCATTGATAGGTTCATTCTCATTGAATTGTTTTCTTTGGGGACAATCAGCAACCAACCATTTAATTGTGCTGCTCAGAGGTGGGGCTTATGTCCATCCTGTGATGTGCCAATTCTCCAAGTGTCTCATTGAACTAAATAGCGATGGATAACCACATTGACGTGGTAAAGTCTTGGACACTTCTGTCTCGATTGAATCACTCCAGCTGCTGTCAGTTAAGCGGTGGGAAACTGTTATAGGAAAACTAGCAGGCTTTGATAGATTTAATGTGCAAAGTAGGAATCCATATTGTGGAGTGCTGTTGATCAATAAATGAGGTTCGAGGCTGCTAGAGACAACATCCAAACACAAGAGCCTTACTTTCCATACCAAGTTTGGCTGTGGCTGAATGAAGAACACCCAGCATTGATCCTTCCCTTGCACTTGTGCAAGCCGCTATTTACAGAGAGCCAAATATAGCAACAGAAGATTAAATATCTTGCCAAAAACTACAAAATCTGTTCCCCCTTAAGCATGATACTCTATCCTTTTCTTGTGGATCTCGCTAAAAGGAAAATATAGCTTTAAACTACCCAATCCCTTCTGTTGAAAGTTCTCTAGCCTGTTTTCGAATGAGTTATGTGTGGTTTTGTGGTGTTTTAAGTTTCCAAAAGAAATCACTTACGTGAAAAAAATCTGTCTTGTGCTGGGTTTTCTTGCAAAACACAAAACAGTTTTAATGACAGATATGTTAATGATTTTGATGGTAGTAATTATCATACAATATGTATGTGTGTATGTTTGTGTATGTGTGTGTGTGTGTGTGTGTGTGCATTAAACTACCTTGTATACATTGAATTTATACAGTTTTTGTTTTGTCAATTAGACCTGAGCAAAGTTGGAGTGCAAGCACCTAAAAGTCAAAGATTAATGATAATAGCAAGTAAGAAAACTCTGTTTTGGACAGTTTAGAACTAAGCAGATTACTGAAATATATTAATTAATATTTTGTTGTGTATACAACTTTAACTAAAATAATTAGTTTCAACTAATGTATTTTCTCCATTTTTTTTTTTTTTTTTGGTCTTAGGCTATGTCTTATTTTATTTCTAAGCATTAGGTGTGATAAGTAGATTCATCCAGATTTTTCTACAAGGTTGCTAATTACAGTGACTATTTTGCTCATACAGATATACATGAACACACAGGCATGTGTGTATGCTCAAGTGTGCACGTGCTCATGCATGATCTTGAAAACAGTTTTGTAAACTGCACTAAGCAAATAGCTTTCTACACTGACAGCTTTACCAGACATCTCTGTGGGGGATTTAAAACAAACACAAGCCTGTTTGGAAATACTTGGTGTATGTAAATATGCAAAATATGTTGAGCAGTGCAGCCGCCTTAAACAGCTGCAGGGTATACTCCCTCATCCTCGAGAAGAATATTTTGGTGGTAATGGTATTCATTTTCCCATCTTGGCTTTGCCCTTCNACTGACAGCTTTACCAGACATCTCTGTGGGGGATTTAAAACAAACACAAGCCTGTTTGGAAATACTTGGTGTATGTAAATATGCAAAATATGTTGAGCAGTGCAGCCGCCTTAAACAGCTGCAGGGTATACTCCCTCATCCTCGAGAAGAATATTTTGGTGGTAATGGTATTCATTTTCCCATCTTGGCTTTGCCCTTCACCCATGAATCTTCTGAAAGCACAAATCTAACACACTCTCCCACTTACATGCTAATTCCGAGAGGATCATTTCCATGGATTCCCATTGGAAAAGGTGGGTGGTGCCTTGAAGGAATGAGTTTAGAGACGTTGTAAAGGCTGAACTTTGGGGAACTTGCTTGGACTTGCTTTGACACCAGCCTCACACAGAACACAGACACTCCGCAGGCCAGATTCCATTAAGGCTTGTCATGGCAAGGGTGGGTGAGAAAGTCCTGTTGTGAGTGGCCTTCCGGGGGGTGATGGTCCAATCTTTCTATCACAAAATAAGCATTTTAAGTGTGCCATCACATTCTGTAACACCAGGTCCTAACCCGTTTGTGAAAGTAAACATGTGCCTGTCTCCCGAGAACCCAAGGAGGAAGAGGGGACCTCAGAGAAGCTGTAAAATGTGAGCCTGTTATTAAAGCATTTTGTTGAAAGACTGTAGCGAAAAGGGCTAAGAATGTGAAGAGGAACCACCTTGACTATAGAAAGAGAGTTCACAGCAACACGTTGATGTCATTTAACACCCGATTTCCTCAGTTTATCATTCAGAATCAGTGGAAAGAAATCTAAATTGGTTGGGAGAAACTAAAGTTACTGACAAATACAAAGAGGAGATAACTATAAAATAACCCCACATTTCTTTCTGAAAACCAGTTACCACCCACACTTGCCAAATCTTCACAGATTTACATTGAGTTTTAGCAAAATAAAATAGGAGTCTGAATTTTAGGCAATGTAACTCAGAAGCTGCATATTCTTGGATAATTTCCTTGGTTCTTAATGTGGTCATCAGAAAAATGAACGTGGTATTAAGGGTCACCATTTGGAGGGTTATAAAGATTAACAAATTAACATCCTGTGATTGTTTTATCACCAAATACATAGTGGTTTCTCTCTCTTTCCAGCTGAACCTAATAGTTGTGGGAATCTTCAGTTAAGTAACTGCTAAGGCCAATCAAGTGCAAGCGACAACCTGGGTTCAACCCAAGTGTGAGCACACCATCACCTGCAGGGCTTCATGTGGCTTCCTCTGGCTCCTGCTCTGGTCAGAGCTGAACCTCTTCACTGTCAGAATGCATTCACAGAAAGGTCAGGAATAGGGTGTTTTGGGAGATTGAGAAAGACCAATCTGGCTTTTGTGTACCAGTTAGATTTGTAACAGTCTTTGGAAATGTAGGGCATTATTTCCACTTTGGGGATGCAGAAACCAATGCCTTCAACATACTGATTTGAAGGATTAAGGTCTTTTTTTTTTTATTCCCTTAAGAGGCAAACTTCAAATGGTATTAAATAGTAATAGGTTAGAAGAAGTGAGACATTCTGTTGTTATTGTTATTGAAGTCTTATTTTTAATCTGAAATTATCAATCTTTAATCTCTTTAATTGGTGAATAAGATCTAAGATCTTGTTTGTTTGTTTGTTTGTTTGTTTTTTAAAAACAAGAGAAAGGCTGGAGAAATGCAGTTAGAAGGCTTTGCTCTCTGCAGAGGAGGTCTTTTCTCCTTGACACAGTCTGATGGCTCTCAACTGCTTGTAACTCTAGTTCCAGGGGAATCCAACACATGCTTCTGGCCTCTCCTGGCCTTGGAAAGCATGCGGTGTACCTACTACATAGATACAGACAAAATACACACGCATAAAGATAAAGATAGGGGCTGGTGAGATGGCTCAGCGGGTAAGAGCACCCGACTGCTCTTCCGAAGGTGATAAGTTCAAATCCCAGCATCCACATGGTGGCTCACAACCATCCGTAACAAGATCTGGTGCCCTCTTCTGGAGCGTCTGAGGACAGCTACAGTGTAGTTACATATAATAAATAAAATAAATCTTTAAAAAAAAAACAAAAAACAAAAAACTTAAAAAAAAAAGATAAATCTTTTTGGTTTTTTGAGACTGGGTTTCTCTGCATAGCTCTGTCTGTCCTGGAAACTCACTTTGTAGACCAGGCTGGCCTCGAACTCAGAAATCTGCCTGCCTCTGCCTCCCAAGTGCTGGGATTAAAGGTGTGCGCCACCACGTCCGGCAAGATAAATCTTTTAAAGTACATTTTAATTCTGATTTCCATATTAATATTCTTGAAGAGCCCTCATTTCTCACACTGTGAATATGCACTAAAGTAAGATGATATGCTAAAACAAATAATTAAAAAGATAAATCTATCTTATTTCATAGGTTTTTTTTTTTTTTCCAAAAGTATAAAGGGTGCAAAATAACTTGGTTTCAGTACTGTCTTTTTTACACCAGTTGTTTGCCATGCAAAAAAGTACACTTCCCATCATTTAAATCTAAAAGGCAACACCCACATTGCAGGCTGACTATATAGATTTAATAAGACGATGCATAAAATCTGCTTGCTAGTGGACTTATGAAGCTTAGACTTTACTAGTTATAATTGTTGGGGACTTTGAAAGCCCAATTGAGTTGCAGCAATACTCCCAGGGCCAGTTCTTGTACTCCTATTTTAAGCAATAAAATTGAGGTATAGGGAGATCTTCAATGATTTGTGTAACACAGATTAGCACTGAACATTTGCCCAGGTCAAATGATTCCTATGTTGGCCTTCTCCTCATTAGATCAAGTTGGCTTTTCATTTACAAAACTCATTCTGGCTGTTCTCTATTTGTCTTTAAGTATCTTCAAAGCTGCCCCTGTATTAAGGTGCAGATGAATGCATTCTACATGAATGTGGCTGGAAAATGGCTTAAGTATTGTCTCTACTCTAAACTATATCTAGCTACTAAATTGACTCTTCTTTACATTGTCCATCTTATACCATGAGGCTGATGGAGGGTTCTACAGTTTTGAAATTCATAATAAAAAAAATGTCTGAGTGAAAGAGAATGGAAACATTCTTAAATATAGATGCAATGAATTAAAGATGATGTTTTCAAATGCAGATAAGCTAGATGTAGATTAATCTTAAAAACACAACTGTGTAATGTACAGTATGGATATTCATTCTTCCCAAGGTCTAGAAGGTTCCTGGTGAAACAAGGAATCCTGTAACCTTGCCCTTCATAGACTCATAAGGAAGATGCCTTTGTCTCTAAACCCTTAAATACACCTCCTCTATGAAAAAGCAATTCATCACCTCAGTTTGGAAGTAAATGTATTAAATTATAAATGATACAGCAGAGATTTGCATGACAACTCAACAATAAAAGCAGACCAGTGCTTGAAGTGTTAAATGTTTTAGGAATAAGACAGAGAGGAGCAGAGCAGGACACCAAAACTCCTCTTCAAGATCTGGAGACCTTGGTCTGAATTACAGTCCCATCACACACACACACACACACACACACACACACACAGAGAGAGAGAGAGAGAGAGAGAGAGAGAGAGAGAGAGAGAGAGAGAAAGGAAGAGGGAAAGGAAGAAGCAATTCCCACTTCAGTACTTTAAATTGTGGCTTTGCATTTTTATGTTTTCTATCTGCTGCAATCCATTCAGCTGTGAATTTGCATAAGATAAAAGGACTATATTCTGGATAACATTTTTAAAGGCTTCATTTGGAAAGAAAGAGACAGAAGGAAAATCTAAAATGTTTTGGAAGGAATTTACAGAGACAGGGAAAACATTTGCGAAGATGACACTGAACAAAGAATTTGTGTGCAAATATGTTGAATCTGAACAGAGAGAGACATGGGTTATGTTCTGGGTGGAGCAGCCCTGTGTTTGTTTCCTAGGTAAAACACACTAGGAGGTGTTTAGGACTATGTACGACCATGTGAGTAAGGGCAATTATAATACTCTTCAAGTACTAATGTCTTTTGATATTGAAGTAGTACAGAAAGAATGTGCTCTAGATTATGTGAAGAAAAAAAAAGTTCCTGACCTACTTGTATTCCTAACGACCTGTGCACTCCTCGAAAAAAAATTTGAAATGTCCTTGTTGTGTTTCCTTATTTATTAATTTGGGAAACTAAAACTAGACATTCTAGGCTTTTTTTCCCCTTTGAGAGTTCAGTGATCGCATGTCTATTTTCTTTCAATATACAACCAAAGCCTATTTAGGCACCAGAATTATTTTTTTTTTTCCTGGAACTAGAACAGTTTGGAAAGAATAGTATAATCGGAAAAAGTATTTGACAACTTCTTTAGATGCTAATGGGAGTCCAGGCTAAAACAGTTCAATAAAGACAGTGTGCAGAGTGGAACAAAGAAAAATTCCGAAGAATCACTGCAACAAATGCCATTGGCATTTATGTAATCTGAAAAGGGAAAAAATGAGCCATAAGAGAGACATGATTCCCTTAGGGATTTGACATCCTGGAACTTGTATTTTTAACACAGTTTATCCTGCAAGGAGCCAATATGCAAACCTGTGTGTAATTTAGAAGTTTTTCTCATCCCACATGCTGGTTTGAATTACTCTGAATGGAAAATAGAAATGGGGGGGCAATAAAAAACATTTACAGCAACTGTATTACTAATCATGCACAACACAGTAGACATTAGAGATATGTCGTTGAAGACATAGCAGGTTATCTAGCCCCATTTCCCATTCATTTAACTTTCCCTTATTTGAGAGAGTCAAATCCTTGTGATTTTCCTCTAGCTTAATTTTAATAATCTATACTTGGCATTGGCTTCCATAGTTTCTGCTGGCACCTTAAGTGGAATAAATTTTAATGTACTTTCTCTGCTTTTGCTAACTGCTTAACTTTCTCAAATCTCACCTCCTCATGGTCATCAGAAAGATAATTTATTTTTTCAGTAATCCAAAAGGATTTAATACCTCTTTAGGATATCATCTGGTGGCCTGGATAAAAGTTAGCGGATATGACTATGGTGCCCTAAAGGAACCCTTAATCAACCTGATCTGCTCTTCCACATATTTGAATCTCTATCACATTCCCATTCATCAATACGTTTACCAATTATTCATATTTGGTTGCAATTTTTATGAGTAGATGTCCATTTCCTCTCGAGTCATTGTCACCTGTCCTGTTATACCTGTAATCTGTTTTTATTCTTCCAATTTTTTTTCATTCTTCTCATCTGTCATATACACATAACATGTTCAGCTTGATGTTCTCTTTGTTGAGGAAGGGAGGTAACACAGAGTAACCAAACAATTCTATCTGAAGTAGAGGGAGGAATAGTCTCTCTTCTTGGATCAGTCACTCAGCTATGGGAAATACAATCACATGTCCTGTTCTGTGCAGGCTTAAAGGCTATTTACTTAGGGTAGATTCTTTTCAAATCTACCCTGAAATGATGCAGGCAGTAGCAGGACAACATAAAAAATTAGAAGCAAACACACAGAAGATTGGTGGCCAATTATAGTATTTTCTCCTGTCTTCCTTTGGATATCATACTTTGTAGATGCTGGGTCTAGGTCTCAAAGCCCAAAGATCTTTGTCCTAATCTTCTGTCACATAGCCACACTCTGAACTTTTGCCTGGTACCCAGGATTTTGGATCACTGGAATCTGCTTCTTGCTTTGGGATTGCTGGAATTTGCTCTTCAAGTGCTAGGACCATTCTCAGGTTACTAATCTGTGGTTGCCTTTACTATCTTAGATTTTTCTGTCACTATATCTTACATTCACACCATTTCGAGTATATTGTTCATAAGGTTCTAGTTTATATACATAATTTTTGTCTATATGCCTTTATCCCAGGAGACAAAGTCTCAAGAAAGGATTATGGCATAGAGTTGTTCACATGTCACATCACGAGTAAGAATGCCTCATGCAATGATTCTTTCACACAGGAAGAAAAAGGGAATTCTACAAACTGATGGCATGTAGTGGCAGTGCAACTTTGTAGGTTAGCGAGGCTTGAGGAACCTCAGTGTTCTGCTCCATTCTGTTGACCGAACAGTGCTAATGATTAAACATTTGCTAGAATTCAGAAAAGCTATGGATACAGCACTAAAAGTCTTCAGAGATGGAAAAACTCAAATCAAGTTTTTAAACTTTCAGTTCAAATCACAGGTAAAACATCAGAGAACTTCATGACATTGTTACATGGGTCTTAAAATGTCTTATGGATATGAGGAGTTATGCCTGAAGATTAGCTGAAGTCTAAAGTTTTATGGTACAATTAGGAGAATTTTGAAAAAAAATCAGTTATTTTTTGCTAAGTTTCTTCTATTAATATTATAGGATTGGTGACAGTACAAGGATTCACTTAGACAGAGAAATATTAGAGCAGTACTGAATGCTATTAAGGAACTAAGTCTTAAAACTAGTTCTAAAAATTCATCTTTCATTTGGTTGTATTTGATATCTGTTTCTTCCATATCCCCTTCTAAACCACATTTCCTTACCTATCTAGATAGACCTGAAACTCAAGATACAGTCCAGCAACATTATGAGGAGATTTCTAGTTATCTTGGGAGTAGACAACATATATCCCACAAGAATTCTGGGAGCACACAGACATACAGACACATAAACACAAAGACACACACATACACACACAACCCAGACTCATTTTGTGTGTGTGTGCATGTGTGCTTGCTCACACATGTGTGTCTTAGTGGAACTTAAAGGTTATCTACACATATGATTCGTAAGTATTTTAGACTAATAAATTACATATAACATTAATTTGTGTTTCTCTACTGACAGCACTGTTAAATCTACTAATTGGATCTGCTGGAAATGGCCCTAACAGCTTGCTTGGTTAACGGACCAAGGCGGTGGTTCTAAGAGCTATTGTTAATGAGGTTAAGATGCTAAAGGTTCCCTCTAATTATTTACAAGAATAAATACAACAGACTTAGAAATTTGGCAATGTTAAAAAAAAAAAACAACAATATTATGTACAATTTGTTTCTTTTCCTCTGAAAAAAAAACTGTGGCAGGATGATTGTAGAATGCTCTCCCATCCACAGGGCCTTGCTAAATGCTTTAGATAGAGACTAACATTCTTCTAAAGAAATTAGTGCTTACTAGAAATCTGGAGATGGTGGTGAGAATTATCATCTTCAAAGTATCATATGCAGTTTTATCACTAGTATAGGGGCCCAAAGTGACAGGCCCATTGTTCATTATTGCAACTGGAAATGAACAACGCTATTCAGTTCTCTTACCTAGAGAAAGCTAGGACTTCGACAGTTAATTACAGAGTCTTAGGACCACGTAGCCTAGGGACTTGGAACTTCATGCCATGCTCTTTCACACAATTCATCTGGTCAAGTAAGAGAATCCCTCAGATTTCTTTGATGGGAATGGACACTAAGTACTATTGAACAAGCAACATGGTTGTGTGTCCTAACTATAGCCCTCCCTCCACCCATAACCTAGAGGAATATGTCCATTTGGATTCTGATTCTACACTAGAGACATGGAAATGTTCAGGCAGGGTCTTACTGTTGACATCACTCTCTGAGGACATGAAGCAGTGTTTTAATTAACCATGACTTTTGGAAAATGGCTGATGAATGCACCAAGCCTCTCCCAGAGTGTATCCGGGGACCCCATGAAGGGAAGTTCTGGCCATTTTTCTGAGGCAGAATCCTCACATTCATCTTCATATTCGGCCAAGTGTTAGCTCCTGGATATGCCATTCTTGCTTAAATAACAAATAAGTAGCAGCTCGGCTTAGAAGAATCTGCACTTGGAAGGTTTTCTCTCTAAGCATTAAATGATAGAGAAATAGAAATTCACAGATGCTCCACAAATGCTCTACGACAAGGCAGATGGGAGCCATAGGTCAGAGGGAATGACTGTGGGTTGTGTTTAACTTTATAGTGATTCTAATTGCAACTACAGTTCCAGACATATTCCCTGAGTTAAATAAACCAGGGCAGGCTTGGGTGCTCATTGCACAGCTTAGTATCATATTAGAAAAAGTAATTCACTTTTCTCTATGACCAATAGAAACAGGAAACCAATAGTGAATTTTCCATCATTATATACATTAGAGTACTGCGGATGCAAGTGTGTTCTAAAAGGTATGCTTTAGGGTCCCCTCAACTCCCCTGTGCTCTGTCATGCTAGAGTCCTTAGGGTCTTCATGTGGGCATTCTTTAGCACATTCCACCATTCTGGAACATTCATGCTAATTGAATCTGGTAAATTATATTTAACAAAAACAGGTAACATTGCTTAACTACTAAGTTGTATGTAAAGTAGGACATAAACCCGATGTTCAAGACCTACCATTTCAGTGGACTTCCTAATGATGATTAGGAGTAAGGCAAAGACCAGTTGCTGTGGACTGTGCATGTAGATTCTGAGAGGAGAGACAGAATTGGTGCAAAGAAACCTCGCCTTTACGAAAATTGGGACATCTCAGAATTTGCTTTCTTTGTGCATCTTACTTCTTCCAGAACTTCCATACATGCAAAAGCATAGCATTGCATGCTCATGACCTTCAATTCCAAATTGTCCTGAGAATGGAAGAAAAGTAGCAATGAGTCCATGTCAATATTCTAAGTGATTTTTCAGAATAGTGGAATGGCTGAAGATTCATCTTTGGGGTAACTAAGGAGACCACACCTTCCAAACTTGGAAGTGCTGACGTTACTTCCAAGTGTTGTCACTGACCACAACAAGGCAGAAGTTGTTTTAAAACAGTGATTAATATGCAGTTCTGGTATTCTTATTTTTCTCTTAAAACATCTTTTGTGAGTGTGCATAGCTGTGTGTGTGTATGTGTGTGTGTGTGTGTGTGTGTGTGTAGTGTATATGTGTGTATGTGTGTATGCATGCCACAGCACATGTGTGGAAGTCAGTGGGCAACTTGAGGAATTGGCTGTCCTTACTTCTTTGAGCAGAGTCTTTCTTGCCCCACCCCCCCCCCGCCCCACTCCAGCTTCTGGAGGATTCTTCTTACTGCTTCCTGTCTCACTGAGATTACAGATAGTCATCATATGTCCAGCTTTTACAGAAGTTCTGGAGATCTGAGTTTCATGACAAGCACTGTACCCTGTTGGGCCATTTCTACCACATCCTCTTTGTCCCCTGTAGTCGTACTATAATTCCAGAATGAAGTCAGGAAAGCAGTGGAATATGTGGACACCTCTACGTTTCTTGTTGGCACATAAATACTGTTTCAAGATACTAATGTCTTGCTTCTTCTGACTTGCGGGTTGGCAGCTTGGGTAAAGTGGGAGCAGGGAAACCTGAGTGTGGATGTGGGGAACAGATTGAAGGCCATGCATGTGCAATTCCAGGGCTGAGAGATCAGGAGGACAGGTGAACCATAAGGAATTATGGGAAGCTAATCTAGCCTATAAGATGAAACTGGCTGAGTGACAGACCTTGTCTCATAAAAGTAGAGTAGAGAGCAGTACTGTAAAATACTTGAAGTCAACTGGCTGACCTCTGACTCCATAAGAATATGCACAGGGAAATATTTACCACTTCCTGACACACGTGTATATAATTTTATACACTCTTTGCACAAACACATTGACAGACGGAATGAGAGAAAGAGAGAGAGAGAGAGAGAGAGAGAGAGAGAGAGAGAGAGAGAGAGAGATCTAAAAATTCAAGTTATGTTCTTGTGGGTTATTTTTTAATATTTTTTGTATATTTAAAGAATGAATTGAGTCATCATTAGAACCATTTCTATAAGAATGAACTTTTTCATATATTAGTGGCTTAAAAGGTTGGAGTGGTTTGGTTATAAAAAAGTTCTTTATGAATTGTTAGGTGATAGATTCTCTCTATCACATAAGAAGTTCTGCATAGTTGCTGGGAGATTTTTTATTTTATTTTATTTTATTTTATTTTATTTTATTTTATTTTGTTTTATTTTTGGTGTTCTTTTTTATTTTAAATTCATTTTACATCCTAATTGCTGAACCTTCTCCCAGTCTTCCCTTTCCACAGTTCCTTCTCCCACCTCTTCCTCTTCCCTTTTGAGAGGGTGGAGGCTCCCCTGAATATACCTCCAGTCTGGCACATCTAGTCTAAGGATAGCTAGGCACATCTCCCACTGAGAGCCAGACAAGGCAGTCCTGCTAGAACACATTCAACAGACAGCCAACAGCTTAAGGGCAGCCCCCACTCCAGTTGTTTGGGATCCACATGAAGACTGACTGGCATATTTACTACATATGTGCAGGGGCCCTAAGTCCAACATGTATGCTCTTTGGTTGGTAGTTCAATCTCTGAGAGTCCCCACAGGTCCAGGTTTAGTTGATTCTTCCTGTGGAGTTTCTATCTCCTTCGGCCCTCAATCCTTCCCCTAACTCTTCCATAAAGGTCCCCAAGCTCCATCCAGTATTTGGCTGAAGTTCTCTGCGTTAGTTAGCTGCTAGGTGGAGCCTATCAGTGAACAGTCATGCTAGATTCCTGTCTTTCATCATAAAAGGATATGATTAATAGTGTCAGTAATTGGCACGGGAATCAAGTTGGGCCTGTTATTAGTTGACCATTCCCACAGTCTCTGCTCCATCCCTCGTCTATGTATTTCTTGTAGACAGCATAAATTTTGGGTTGAAAGCTTTGTGTGTGGGTTGGAGTCCCTACCTAGCTACAGGAGGCTGTTACTTCAGGGTCCATAACCCCACTGCTGTGAGTCTCAGCTAAGATTATCCCCAGGGTAGCCTGCCCTATCTCAGGTCTCTGACATGTCCTTGAGATGTCCCCAACTCTGTCACCCCTGTCAGCTACAGATTTGCATTTATTCCTTCTCATGGCCATCTGGCCACCTCTCCTGTTTTTGAGCTGAGCATATCTTAATATAGTCCTATTACAGGTCCTAGTCTTCAGAACAATAATGTTTTTTACAAATTGCCCATTGTGTGTTAGCTAATTACAGAAACTGAAAAAGAAGTAATGTACAAGTTACCCCTCTATGATATCCTTGAACACCTTGAAAAAAACCTAATTTTTCCTCCCTGTTGGATTGTTCTAAAAAAAAAAAAAAAGCTGGCACAGCTGGACAGAGAGCTGATACCCAGAAAGAAAGTCATTTGATTCTTATATGCATTCTGCAACTTTCTGTCCCTTCTCTGTTCTTGCCTGGGTTCAGCAGAGATGCACTGTTAAGCCCCTCATTTCTTAGGAAAAATTGCTGTCTCCTAGTCCTGCACAAGCTAAAATTATGGTCTCAGGACTCATTTGCATCTTGACATGTTCTCAGTCTTGAAGCCTCTACTTCCAGAAGTGCTATTGTTCCATAGTACATTAAACTATGTAGACCCTGCCTACCCAATAAAATCACAGGCTTCATAGATGGTACACATTATACTATTTCTCCAGTTTGAAAGCTCTCCAGTAACTTATATATGAATGCCTCTCCTATAAATGTTGTTCTTCAATACTTACTATGAACACATGTGTGTTCGTGATGTTTTTGTGACTGTTTTTTTTTTTAATATTAGCCCAATTCATGAATTTTCATTTCATGTCTCTGACAGACTGAGTACTGCTTTGTCAATGGTCTCCATTTCTTAAAAGGGGAATGGGTTTGCTAGCAGATATAGAAATTGTTACACTAAAGATTGGGAGTAGAGGCTGTCACCTGTTTATTTTGAACTTGTATCACTGTGCCTGCAGTTGGAGGAGGTTACATATGCAAAGGGGGGATACATTACTGCCAATAGAGTAAAAAGAAATATGTACAGAATCCAGGGGATTTCTAAGAATGTATTTTATTACTTCCATATTTCATAGTAAAGATCAATGGAAAACTGTATAAGTCTAACAAAGGCCCAGGAAAAGAGACACCTCAGAAATGTTGGTTAGCTTATCTCAGAAGATAATGTACCTGGCTATCTGAGGTCTTAATTATAAAAATTAAATAAAATAACCTGAACATCAAGGTCTCGCTCTCACTTGCTGTGAATAGTGTGTGTAAATGTGTGGTTTCACAGTTACTCTTGCTGTGTGTTTGTCCTTGAGACCAGCTTTCAAAACTGAGAAATGATTTGGACCCAAGTTCATCTCACAAGGGCTGAATACTTACAACATAGGAAACCATATTCAATTTGTTGGCTCTTATCATTCCAATTGGCAGCAAAGGGTCAGTGTGGTCATTTCAGCACAGATTCTGAAACAGCTGTTTTCGCTCTTCACTTTAGACTCAAAGGCCTAGAGAGCTTCATACCTTCAGCCAAGATGAAAACCCATTTTGCTCATGATTATTTTAGACACCAAAAGAACCACCGAGTTTTCGATTCTGTCTCAATGATTACGTTGATGTATATGAAATTTTCTCTGGGTAAGACAACATTTTGTTTCTGAATTAGGATTCAGCCATGTCTCTTAGTATTTGGTTCATTACATACAGAACTAGAGTGCCCCCTCTATTTTGTTTTATATTCTTGCATTGTGGACAGGATTTCAACACCATATTTCTTCTTTTTAAAGCAATTCTCAACTTGAATTGAGGCCATAATAAACAAGCCCTTACATATATAAGTATAAAGTTTGAGGTAGACAATTTATTTATTTTTTATTTTATGTTAACATCTTATTGTTAGGAAATATGAAGGACAGGACGGTATTAACTAGTTAACTAGTTAACTCTATTACTATAGTGTTTACATGAATTTTTATTTTTTTTTATTTTTTTTAAAGATTTATTTTATTTATTATATGTAAGTACACTGTAGCTGTCTTCAGACACTCCAGAAGAGGGCGCCAGATCGGATGGTTATGAGCCACCATGTGGATGCTGGGATTTGAACTTATCACCTTCGGAAGAGCAGTCGGGTTCTCTTACCCGCTGAGCCATCTCACCAGCCCCGACATGAATTTTTATTAAGGTGACCTTTTAGCTTTTGAGGCTAATATCTTTTGATTATATGTGATTAGAACCTCATTTTAAGACATTATTAATATACATAGCTCATCTTGGCTGAAAGTGAGTAGCTGTGGTGTTTCATTGTTTCATGAAAACCAGGGTTGATAAATTACTTTGAATGAATTATTTTTTAAAAATAATGAATAACTTTATTAGAAACACAGACACATATGCATATAAACATTGAAATTTCTAAAAAGTATGAGGAATTGATCTACTTTTTAAATTATTCTTTTGGTCTACTTGTTGTGTATTAATTTCTTCTGAAACAAACCATCTGTCTGAAAATAGAGGGTAGATTCCTAACAATAACTAACAATCTTTAGGTTCTCTAGGCTACAAGGTTTACATGGCTCCTCCCAAAGGGTCTAAGCACAGAAGATGACTGAACAAGAGAGGAGATTCCCCAGCCATCAATCCACCTGATGTCCGAAGTTGCCTGAAAGTTGTACAAAAAGCTCCACAATTGCAGCTTGAGTGGATCCTCACTCAGACTTGAATGGGCTTTTCAGCTGCCTTGTCATCCATACTTCTGTGAGAAACCTCTCTCACACACACTTGTGAGCAACCTGAATAAAGGCACTGCTTCCACTAAGCCTGACATCAGTATAACTGCTGCTTTGATCTGTCACAAGTGCCCAATCTGGGAAAATGTGGTCCTAACAGCTTCTGGAACAGGCAGAAGCCTAACTTTTATATGAAAGTGATTTGGGGGGCGGGTGGCGTGTAAATTACTTTTGTTAGAATAATATGTGGTTTATATTTAATAAAGCTCACTGTGGTGGTTTGTATATATGCTCAGCCCACGGAGTGGCACCATTAAGAGGTGTGGCCTTGTTGGAGTGGGTGTGTCACAGTGGGGATGGGCTTAAATACTCTCAACCTAGCTGTCTGGGAGTGAGTAGCTGCACTCCAGATGAAGATGTAGAACTCTCAGTTTCTGCACCATGCCTTCCCGGATGCTGCCATGTTCCCACATTGATGATAATGGAGACGGAACTTCTGAACCTGTAAGCCAGCCCCAATCAAATGTTGTCCTTATAAGACTTGCTTTGGTTATGGTGTCTGTTCACAGCAGTAAAATCCTAAGACACTCACTAAAGTGCTTGCTACAGTTTGAATATAATTTACAGTGTCTGCCAAAGGTTCATACATTAGGATTTTGGTGCCCTTCTGATGAAGGCACCAAGACTATAGAAGTTTTAAAAGGTTGAGCCTATGTACAAGGTCAGAATCCCAACAACAGATTGTGGGATTCAAGTCTTCCTTCTTGTTTTGAAATGAGATCTTTAACTCCCACAAATACTTCTGTCATTCTCATATGCCATTAAGTGACTCAATCGAAGATATCCTTACCAGAAACTGCAAAATGCTACATAATGTTCATCACTTAAAACTGTGATTGAAAGAAAATTCATTTCTTTATAAACTTATTCTAACTCATTACTTCATCATAGTAATGAAAATGAAATACTAGATTATTATTTTTCACTCATTAATTATTTTTTTCACGTTACATCCTGATCTTAGCCCCCTTCCTGCTCACCTCCAATTTCCCCCTCACATAACCCCTCTATCTTTCCCCTCTCCCCTTCTCCTCTAAGAAGGGAGAGACCACCCCCGGGTACAACCCATGCTGATATATCACATCACTGCAAGCCTGGTACATCCTCTCCCACTGAGGCCAGACATGGGAGCTCAGTTAGGGAAGAAGATCCACAGGCAGGCAAAAAGATTCAGGACAACCCTAGCTCTAGTTTCGGGGTGACCTGCTTGAAGACTAACTTGCATATCTACTACATATGTGCAGGGAGTTGGGTGTGGCTAGATCCAGCCCATGAATGCTATTTGGCTTGTGGTTTGGCCTCTAGAGAGCCCCAGAGGTCTAAGTTAATTGACTCAGTAGGTTTTTCCGAGAAGTTCCCATCCCTTCCAGGTTCCTCAGTCCTTCCCATAGATCTTCCACAAGACTCCCTAGCTCTGTCTAATGTTTGGCTGTGGGACTCTGTATGTTTCAGTCAGCTGCTAGTGGATCCTCTTAGATGATAGTCATCCTAGGCTTCTGTCTATGAGCATAACAGAGTATCATTAATCATGTCAGAGATTGGTTCTTGTCCATAAGTTGGGTCAGTCATTGGTGGGCCATTCCCTCAGTCTCTCTTCCATCTTTGTCTCACCACTTCTTGTAGGCAGGACAAATATTGGGTGAAAGGCTTATGAGTGGATTGGTGTCCTTATCCCTCAATTGGGAGTCTTGCCTGGCTATAGGAGGTGGCCACTTCAGGCTCCATGGCCCCTCCCTGGAGCCTCTCCAATCCCAGGTCTCTGGTATGTCTTAGACATGTCCTCTTCATCACCAGACAACAATTCCATTCACTCTCCTGGCCTCCACTCTCATACTTTCTCCACACCTATCACATACCCCCATCGTGTTCCCCTTCACATTCCTCTCCCCATTCATTTCCATCTCTCTATCCACCTGCCATGACTATTTTATTTCCACTTCTGTGTGAGATTCAAACATCCTCTCTTAAACCCTCCTTGCTAATTAGGTTACTCGACTCTGTGGATTGTAACCTGGTTATCCTGTACTTTATAGCTAATATCCACTTATAAGTGAGTACACACCAGACAGGTCCTTTTGGGTCTGGGTTACCTCACTTAGGATGATATTTTCTAGTTCTGTTCATTTGACTGCAAATTTTATGATGTCCTTGTTTTTAATACCTGGGTAGTATTCCATTGTGTAAATGAACCACATTTTCTATATCTATTCTTCAGCTGAGGGACACCTGGATTGTTTCCAGTTTCTGGCTATTATAAATAGAGCTGCTAGGAATATAGCAGAGAAAATATTCTTGTGGTATGATGTGCATCCGTTGGTTATATTACCAGGAGTGGTGTAGCTGAGTCTTGAGGTAGAACTATTCCCAGTTTTCTGAGAAACTACCAGATTGATTTCTGGAGTCATTGTACAAGTTTGCACTCCCAGCAGCAATGGGGGAGTGTTCCTCTTGCTCCCCATCCTTGCCAGCAGGTGTTGTTGCTTGAGTTTTTGATTTTGGACATTCCGATTGGTGTAAGGTGGAAGCTCATTTGCATTTCTCTGATGGCTAAAACATTGAACAGTTCTTTAAATGTTTCTTGATCATTAGAGATTAAACTTTGTTGAGAACTCTGTTTTGCTCTGTACTCTATTTATTTTATTTTTTATTTATTATTTTTGTTTACATTTCAAACGTTATTCCTCTTTCTGATATTCTCGCCATGAACCCCCACCACCACTCATTCTCCCCTTGGCCTTTAAGAGGGTGTTCCCCCACCCACTCACTCCTGCCTCACCCCTCTAGCATCCCCCTTCTCTGGAGCATCAAGCCTCCCCAGGACTAAGTGCCTTCCGTCCCACAGATCCCACATAAGGCAGTAGTCTGCTACAAATGTAGCATGCCTGGGATTTTTTCACTATATGTAGCTTTTCCACATTGAGAGTTCTTCACATGCATAAATCCTCAATATCAGGTTCCTTGAGGACAAGATGCTTGAGACAAGGAACTATGTTTTCTTTGTTGGATCTTTAAGACTGTGAAGAAACCAAGTGCTCTAAGTGTTGTTTTGACAGGCTAAAACTAAAATTCACTTTCTATCAGAGAATATTTTTGTTTTGTTTTGGAAATAGTTAGAAATGATATACTAACACACAGCCGCCTACACTCCAAAATCAATACACATACAAAAATAATGACAACAAAAAACAACCACCACCATAACAAAACCAAATTAAAAAGAAAGAAACACACTTGCTTACCACAGAATGATGTCTAACATGTAAATTTTGTGTCAAAGTTACATTCTTCTGCGCTCTACCTGACTGGGCAGCTATATATAATGGTACAAGATAATCATCAACTAGACAAAATCTGGAAGCCTCTCCTCATGAGGGGATCTTAATGAAGGCTAATCTATGTTAGCTTAACCTGTAAGGAGTGTTTGTCAGATTATCTTGATTACATTCACTGAAGTGGGAAGTCCTGCCTGTGCAAGACAACATACCCTAGGCAAGAACGCCTGGTCTATGAAGTAGAATAGGTAACTGAACCCTAGTTCTGACACTAATTCATTGCTCTCTGCTTTGACTGAATATGAATGACTACCATCTACTTCAAGTTCTGCCACCTTGATATCCCTGCAGTGATGGGTTGTAAAGTGAAACTGTGAGCCACATATCCCCTTTTCCCCACTAAGTCACTTTCATCAAGTGCTTTACTTAAGCAACAAGAAGCAAAATGAAGATAGGGATACTGTAAATGTTTTGATACTCACCAATTATTGCTGAATCTAACAAAGGAGATATGGACCTAAACTTTAGATTTGGAAAGGTCCAAGGTTCTTCTTCCTTGAAAAATTATAAGACACTGGCAACATTTTATTTATTCTAAATTATCTTGGTCCTGTTTTGCATACAGAGATAACTTCTTTGAAGTAGAATGAGTAATTATGCGATATCTTTCAAATGCTTTGCCATCTCAGATGAAAGATCTTATTTGGAAATTATTTAATTTCCAAATTAAGAAAGCCCAGATGCACATAATAAACAGAAGCATGCTGTTGCTGTAGCACCCTGTCTCAGTTGAAAAATAGTTTTTTAAAAGAAAAATAAATGATTATAAGAGTTTTGAGAGTACTGACTTCCTCTGGCAATTATGGCTGGCATTTGTAACTATTATCCTCGGAATTATGATTGACAGGTTGAATAAATCTAAATGTAATATTAGCAATCAAGCCTAAAATAGTGTCAAAACCTCCACACCCAAAGTGAATGTCAAACTCTCAACATGATCCACAATTACCGGGCTCTCCTGCAAATCGTAATCTTGTCTTTTTTTTTTTTTTTTTTTTTTTTTTTTTAAATCATAACTCTACAAGCACAGTAATTGCCTTTTGGTAACATTTTTTGTTGTTGTTTTGTTTCTGGAGGGGTCAAATTTAAGCCATCTGTAGACAGATGGAAGGGAGAGGAGAATGAGAACTGTTACCCAAAACTCTGCAGCTGTCGGGGTGTGTTTGAGACAGTCCTAATGGCTCATTAGCAACAGGCAACACTACATCCCGAGGGAACGAAATGGGGCCTGCTCGGAGACGGTCAGAAGTATGGCCTTCTCGTGGCTGCTTATTTAGACAAATGTAGGTAATGATGGCCAAACTCATAATTACAAATCTATGTTCTTCTTGGCCTGAATGCAGACCCTGCTCAAAACAGTTGCTAGTCCTTTACAGGGCTAAGGTATGTGAGGGAGAACTAACCCAGGTTCTGGACACCATAGTGCACACATCTTCTCACATTTGTCCCACTGTGATCTCCAGTCAACTCTTTCGATAGGTTTAATGTTTGTAGTAGAGAAGGACAGAATCTAAAGCATCCAAGAGGAAGGCTTAAGCATTTTGTGAAATTCAACAATGCTGAATAGAAGCAGAAGCTGCCTGGAGATACAAAACTCTATCTTCTGTGTTTCATGTTGGGTTCTCCACAAAGACTCATCAGACCTGATTTCTTCAAGTGATTATTTGGAAGAATTATTTATGTATTTTATTTTGCTTTGTACAACTCCCATTAAGTATTATTCTGATAGGGCAAGCAGGATATCATGTAGCTGACTCAGGTGTGACAGATTCTTTGAATTTCATTAGGTCAATGCTAGACTAGAAAACACAAGAATATTTACAAATATATTCATGAAGCAGCCATCATTTATATAGCTTTTGTTGATGCTCTTGTTCTCTTTCCTTAAACAAAACCCTACTGTAACTTTTGGTAATATTGAAAATAATTCCATCTTGAACTTTCTCATCGCTTAGCTGACCCACTGTAACATATTTCAAGTTGCTTACTTCCCCTTTACTGTGTACTTTCTAGAGCATTCTCTATTGAGCATGCTACAATACATGTTCTTATTTGTTACAATTTATTCATCTTTTAAAATTCCTTAGAACAATTTTATACTTTATAAATACTATTTGCTGCCTGCTGTACTTTTAAATGCCATGAAAAAAAAATGGTGGCTGAGAATACAATATTTATGTGCTTGCACAACTTTCCATAATTTCATAACTTAGTGATCAAGATTCTTTGATATATCTTAGTATTTATGGTATCTTTAAAGTCTCTTACATAGAAGAGGTTTTCCTGGAATGATTATCTGGGTAATAATTTGAAGTCCCATTTGGAATGTTACATTTGGAATTGGAAAAAAAAAAGCTTAAGAATACTTGGAGAGATAATTGCATCACAAAATATTTTCAAGATGTCAGAGTGAAAATACGCTCAAAGATAAAAATCCTGTGGGCTTATTGTCTTAGTCAGGGTTTCAATTCCTGCACAAACATCATGACCAAGAAGCAAGTTGGGGAGGAAAGGGTTTATTCCGCTTACATTTCCATACAGCTGTTCATTACCAAAGGAATTCAGGACTGGAACTCAAACAGGTCAGGAAGCAGGAGCTGATGCAGAGGCCATGGAGGGATGCTCTTTACTGGCTTGCTTGCTTCTGGCTTGCTCAGCCTGCTCTCTTATAGAACCCAAAACTACCAGCCTAGAGATGGTCTCACCCACAAGGGGCCCTCCCCCATGAACACTAATTGAGAAAATGCCCCACAGCTAGATCTCATGGAGGTACTTCCTTAACTAAAGCTCCTTTCTTTGTGATAACTCCAGCTTGTGTCAAGTTGACACTCAAAACCAGCCAGTACAATTGACCCCTTTCAACTTGACACACAAACACATCACTAGTAAGCCTCAACCCTTAGTTCTTATTCATTCCCAACATCTTAAATAACTTTAAAAGTCTCACTGTCTTTACATATTAAAAGTTCAATCCTTATAAAATATCTAATATCTTTTAAAATCCAGAGTCTTTTTACAATTAAAAGTCTCTTAACTGTGGGCTCCACTAAACTACTTCCTTCAAGAGGGAAAAACATCAGGGCACAGTCACAATGAAAAGCAAAATCAAACTCCAACTGTCCAATGTCTGGGATCCAACTCACGATCTTCTGGGTTCCTCCAAGGGCTTGGGTCACTTCTCTAGCCATGCTCTTTGTAGCACACACGTTGTCCTCTAGGCTCCAGATGCCTGTACTCCATTGCTGCTGTGGTTCTTGGTGGTCATCTCATGGTACTGGCATCCCCAAAACGCTGTTGTCTTCCACTGTAACTAGGATTCAACACTAGCCTCTCATAGGCTCTCTTTATGGTGCCAAGCCTCAACTCCTTTGCATGACCCTTTTAGTCCTAGGCCATCAATTTCAACTGAGGCTGCACCTTCACCAATGATCTTCCATGGCCTTTCACAGTGCTTCTGTGGCCTCAGCTGCTCTGCATGACCCCTCCATGCCTTCAAAACCAGTACTGGCTGGATAACTCTTACACATTACCAAGTCCCACTGCAGCAGTAGTACAACCTTGGCTATCTCTGGAACACAGCCTCTTTGTGCTTTCAGAAAACACTTCCCAGAAGATGTCACCTCAGTGATGCTGGTCTCTTCTTAATCACCGCTAATTTTTTAGCTCCAGCTAACCAGCATCAACTGTCCCAGTAATACAAAGGTTTTGCTTTAGTAGGTCTGGTATCTTGTTAATCACAGTTGGTTCTTCAGCCCCAGCTAATCAGAACCACAGAATCAAAATCAAACTAGCAATGGCTCTGAGAAGAGTCTTTAATTTTTCCTCTGAAATTTCCCAAGCCAGACCTCCATCTTCTGCACTGTTCTCAACATTATCTTCCAAGCTCCTACACAACATCTGACAGAGCTCTTAACAATGAATGGATCTTCAAGCCCAATGTTCCAAAGTCCTTCCACAGTCCTCCCCCAAACATGGTCAGGTTGTCACAGGAATACCCCACTTCTGGTACCAACTTCTGTATTAGTCAGGGTTCTCTAGAGTCACAGAACTTACAGAGTAAAGGAATTTATTGATGACTTATAGTCTGCAGTCCAATTCCCAACAATGGTTTAGTAGTAGCTGTGAATGGAAGTCCAAGGATCCTACAGTTACTCAATCCCACAAGGCAAGCAGGTGAAGGAGTGAGAGACGAGTCTCCCTTCTTCCAGTGTCCTTATGTGATCTCCAGCAGAAGGTGTAGCCCAGATTAAAGTTGTGTGCCATCACACCCTTAACAGATTAAAGATGTGTGCCATCACACATTTAATCCCAGATGATCTTGAACTCGGAGATCTTCCTGAGTTAATCTTCTGGAATCCATCAAGATCTCCATACCAAGATCCAGATCAGAAACTATAATCTCCCAGCCTCCAGGTTAGTGTCACTGGTGAGCCTTCCAATTCTGGATTGTATTCATTCCAAATATAGTCAAGTTGACAACCAGGGGTAGCCACTACACTTAGGATACTCCATTTAACATGACTAAGTAGTATTCAGTATTGCCTTTTATGTAAAAGCAGATATTTTTTCAAGCAAGAGGGTGGAATGCAGTATAGGTCTCAGGGGGGAAAAACAAAAGAAAAAAACAAGAGCATAATTTAACACTTATCAAGCTGAAATAAAAAGATCATTAATGGTAAAGCAAATGGAAAGACAAAAGGACCAATATAAAGTGTTGGTAAATAGGATATATGTTGCTTGAAATGTGCTATTTGAACACTGGGTACAAATGTACTTCTACATCAGAGTCTGGGGTCACTTGGGATTTGAGAGTGAGTTGCTGATGCCCCCATCTGCCTAAGGACATAATGGAAGTTTACTGAGTGCTAGTCGGCTTCCTGGATTACTTAAACAAGAACAAGTATTGTTACTAATATGACAGTCATCCATATCAACTCACTGATTCAGTGATTAGTCATAAATTTACGGATTTCTGAAAATAATGAGGTGTTCATCAGCTGTTTGTCAGTATGACTTAATACCCAAGAATGTCAGGAGACTAGATTTATCATAGCTCAAAGCTTCAATCCAACATGACAGAGAGAATACTTTTAGTAAGAAGAGAGAGAGATAACCCTTAGAATTAGTCTTTAATTCTGTCATTGCATCCAGATGTCCAGTCTACAGAATAGTACTCCTCACTTACTGAGTAGAATTTCCTTGCTTACTTAATCATCTCTAGTTCATCAGGAGGGGACCTTCCATAGTCAGCTAGAAGTATCCCAATCTATTCAAATTAACAGTCATCTAGAATAACCATAACAAATCATTCTGTTGTCAATTTGGCACCTATCTGTATCTGCCTCAACTCTGAAACCCATCTCTGGTCCCCAAAAATCTAGTGTCCATGTCACAATGCAAACATATTTCCACCACTAAAAGAAGGAATAGAATTGTTTCACAAAGCAAGACTGAATTCCATCAAGGATACCCTTAGATCCCATAACATCATGTCTTACAATGTTCTGTATATATCTATTATGATTTTAATGTTTGTTTACCCCACAGTCTGTATGTTTAAGTCCTTCATTCCAATTTCATGGTATTAAGAAGAGTAAATGAATAGTAAATGGATCTATAAGCAAGTAATTGAGTACTCACCACATATTAGATTCGCCAGTGCTTCATCGTAGATTTATAAATGTACAGAACAAGGGAAAATATCTCTGTTATTTACAACCCATCCTTACTTACTTATATTGTTATTGCAGACCAAAAGGAACAGGATCTCATTAAAAATTGTTTTTTATAAATTGTAAGGAAATGTACATTAAAGTTTAGGCTTATGACATTTTCAATCAAAGATGCTCAAGAGGGTACATATTTATTTCATTTCTTTAAAGAAAACTTGGGAAAATGGAAACACCACCTCTCAGGATGATAATGTGTTTTCAGATGTGCAGAAAAAGAAGCTATCATTAGAATATTCATTTATTCCTGAATGATTTCAATGTAGTGCAGTTACTTGAACATGGATCATCTGTCTGCTATCCAGATTATAGTCAATTCAGATAAAATTTTCATAAAACAATAATTACTATAATATATGAAAGAGTAATACATGAAATACCAAAATGAAATGCTAAAAATACCTGAAGAGAGGGTCTACATGATTGTCAGAGTATGATAATTTTATAAAACAGGAAGATAGATATAGAAGTTATATTCAATTATTCTGAGATACCTAGAGTTTGTGAAAATGCTAACTGAAAAAGCCAGAATAGAGAAATTGGAAGGTGGAGTAAACAGTATTTCTCAATGTTGTCTTACTGTAGATCCTCCACCATAATGATTGTCTAAAAAAAAACTGAAAATAATGTAGACAAGCCAAAGTGGATGGGGTGGGGAAGCATGTTGACTGGGAGAGGAATAGTATTCTGCAGGAATGAGCACACCTGTTGGTTATGCAGTGCAAATTGGCAGCCCTGAAAACATACAGACAAGTAAAACACACTAAGCAGATTATATTTATGATTGTGTATGTATCTATATATACATATATGTATGTGACAGCAATCTGTGGAAAGGACATGACTTTGAAAAAGGGCAGGGAGGAGAATATGGAAGGAGGAAAGGGAAGGGGAAATGATATAATCATATGCTGGCAAGGATGTGAAGAAAGAGGAACACTCCTCCATTGTTGGTAGGATGGCAATCTGGTACAACTACTCTGGAAATCAGTTTGGTGGTTCCTCAGAATATTGGACATACTACTACCTGGGGACCCAGCTATACCACTCCTAGGCATATACCCAAAAGATTCTCCAACATATAACAAAGACACATGCTCCACTGTGTTCACAGCATTCTTATTTATAATAGCTAGAAGCTGGCAAGAACCCAGATATTCCACAACAGAGGAATGGATACAGAACATATGGTATATTTACACAATGGAATACTACTCAGCTACTAAAAAAAATGACTTCATTAAATGGATAGAACTAGAAAATATCATCCTGAGTTAGGTAACCCAGTCATAAAAGGAAACACATGGTATGTACTCATTGAGGAGTTGATATTAGCCCAAAAGCTCAGAATACCCACAATATAGTACACAGACCATATGAAGCTCAAGAAGGAAGACCAAAGTATGGATGCTACAGTCATTCTTAGAGGTGGGAACAAAATACTCACAGGAGGAAGTACAGGGATAAAGTGTGGAGCAGAGACTGAAGGAAAGGTCATCCAGAGACTGCCCTACCTAGGGGTCCATCCCATATACAGACACCACACCCAGACACTATTGTAGATGGCAAGAAGTGTTTGCTGACAGGAGCCTGATATAGCTGTCTTCTGAGAGGCTCTGTCAGAGCCTGACACATACAGAGGCAGATGCTCTCAGGCAACCACTGGACTGAGCATGGGGACCCCAAGGGAAGAGTTAAGGGAAGTACTGAAAGAGCTGAAGGGGTTTGCAACTCCATAGGAAGAACAACAGTATCAACCAACCAGACCCACCAGAGCTCCCAGGGACTAAACCACCAACCACAGAGTACACATGGAGAGACCCATGGCCCCAGCTGCATATGTAGCAGAGGATGACCTTATCTGGCATCAGTGTTAGGAGAGGCCCTTGGTCCTGTGAAGGATCCATGCCAGGTCATTGAGCTGGAAGAGGAGGGGTTGGGGTAGAGGAGAAGCAGGGATGGAGGGGGATAGAATAGGGGCATGTGAGGAGTGGGAACCAGGAAAGGAGATAACATTTGAAATATAAATATAAAATATCCCCCCCCCCAAAAAAAAAGGACAGGAAATGGTTCTAAGGCTTAGAAGATTATTCCTAAGCATCCAGTGACACGAGAGTGATTATAATAATCTTTTTATGAAGATGAGTCTGAATACAAAGATGTGACAACAGAAGCAGAAATCTGCAGAAGGACATACAAAAGGGGTCTAGAGCCAAGGGAGACAGAAAGTCATGAAAGACTAAGAAAGGGAATTCAAGTCACAGAGCAAGTGCAGCCCTGTTGACATCCAAGCTTTAGAATTTCTGATCTCTTTAACAGTCATAGCAATCTCATATTGTTTTACCTCTCAAATTTATTACATCAAAAATGGAAAAGTAATATGGAGAAAGTGAAATAATCAAGATGAAAATTAATAGGCCTTTCTCAATGATAAACATAAAAATATTGAAAACCAGTATATTTGTGATGAAATGTATCTATGAAATATAAAAACAACATTCAATGACAAAGAACATAGATACATATATATGTATACACACACACACACACACACACACACACACACACACACACACATATATATATATATATATATATATATATATATATATATATATATATATGCATATATTCAGGAATGCTAGACTGAGATCATTTTAAAATGAACTTAAAGTGAAAAAATTGTATGTTTAGAGTTTTGAAATACAACATGATGCATTTGCTATGGGATGATAATTATTTGCTAACCTTGGAATGATATATTGAGCTAATTAACATACAGTTGCTTTAAACATTTGTTATTTTTATAATCAGAGTATGAAAAATCCACTGTCTTTGCAGTTCTCATATAGAATAATGCATTTTCATTAGCTAACCATCTTTATGTAGCACCCTGAATTTCCCCCCACCCTGCTTTACTAAATGCTGGATGCTTTATTTCCCAGTCACTCTCCTCAACTAGGAACTAGCCTAATCTATTCCTTGATTCTGTTAGGCAAGGAGTATGAAATAACCTTTAAATCTGCTGGCAGAAGGATTCCAAACAAGAGTTCAAGTTGAAAAGCAACTCATGTTATCAAGGATCAACTTCAGGGTTGACATCCTATTTCTTACAAGCATCAAGGGATGCTAAACAATGACACACGGTTTTAAACTGATAAAATATATGATTTTAGAAGTGGATACTTATATTGAGTCCAGCCATTAATAAAAAATGAGATGAAAAAGCATTCTGATAAATTCAAAAACTTAGATATCAAGCTATTAACTTTTCTTTAAAGAAATGCATAAGACTATATTCTAACAAAATAAACCACGGATCAGAGTCTAAGGAGAAAGAACTATGAATTATGAAACTAAAGAAAATAAAACTGTATACAGTAGAAGTGAACACAGTAGAAGTGAAAGCAAGATAATCAAATTTAAATAAATAATTGATGCACTTGAGTAAACAAAATCAAGAAAAAGTTAAGTACTTTAGAATCAATGACATAGGAAAACTTAAGTGGCAGAACACACACACACATACACACACACACACACACACACACACACACACACACACACACACACACACACACACACACACACACACACACACACACACACACACACACACACACACACACACACACACACACACACACACACACACACACACACACACGATTTTGGGGCTGAGCATTTGGTATTGAATAACCAATTAGTGCTCCGTCTCCTCTCTCAGCAATCCTTAGCTGCCTGTACTTCTTTGTCTGTGGGTGGATCCCATGATATTTCTCCTTTCCTGTTAACAACTCTATTGGTGTTGACTTTATCTAGGTCTTGTTTAGGTAACCAAATCGTTGCAGGGTCGCAGTTTAGCCTTCCTGTCATTTCCAGGAGACACAGCCTCAAGCAGTCTTCCTAGTCCTCTGGTTTTTTCAATCTTTCGTCTCCTCTTAGCAGTATTTCCTGAACCTTAGGTGCAGGAGCTGTGATGTAGACGCATCCATCAGGGATGGCGTTACACGCCTACATGATTCTTTTAGGAAGCAGCTCCTGTGTTATGAATGTTCCTCCACTTAAGGTTAGAATTCCAGCCCCTAACTAACACTGGTTAGAGGATGACTCAGATAGGAGAAGAGCTTAGTATCAGGTAAGAGTGTGTTTCCTAGAGTATTTAAGTGAATGGTTAATTAGGGAAAAAGAAGAAGAAACATTAAAATCTTTCCCAAACTTTTCCCACAGCATACTGCTCAGAGTTTGAAGGTAAGCCCCACTGGCTTGGATAACACAGTTCTAACATCTGTAGCTATGAATGATCATATTATTTTTTTTTTATAAACTTTTCATTCAGTTGAGGCCATTGGAAGTATTAGTAGTATTTGCAATCCCTGGGTGTGTTTCACAGAATGCAGTATAAGCTCAGAGGAGACTTCCTTAGCATGCAGCCTCTAAAATGTCGGTGCCACCCACATGCTGGGACCCGCTGCTGTGTGTGGGTTCTGGGACCTTTGGCAGCAGTAAGGTTTTTCTGGATGTGCAAGGCCCAAAATTAATTGAAATTAATTCCAAATCAAACGTGTAATGAAAACAAGATGATTTTTCAGTGCTCACCCACTTGGCAGAGTGGCGTTACTGCAGCCTGGGATCTGAACCTACGACGTGTGCTTCTGCACTGTTCCCACCCTTCCTGCACATGGCAGCAGCACTGTCTGAAACAGTGCAACTCAGATCGGAGACTCTGGGATGATACAGATTGCAACAATTTTACTGTATCTACATAATTCAGGAAAACAAAGGCTATCCCTATTTCTTTACTGTGATTCTTAAACTAGTAAGTAGCAAGGTAGGGCATTTTCGACTGTGTCGTTTTAATACATTTGATTTCGATTTCTCCATTTGAGTTGTTGACTTAGGTTTCATCAAAAACTATTAAGTGAATTTTTGTTTGGAATTAGAACAGAATTTCCAATAATTTCTGAAATGCCCCTAAGTGTACTTCTGACACTTGGTACTATGAATTTGTATGGAGTGACACTCTTAGTATTGTGTATTACAAAATAAAAATTGCCATCAACTCTGAAAAACATTGAAGATATTCATAGCCTATAGTATCAAATATTCAGCTACTATTTTTAGTTGTTTATGTGAAAGACTATGTAAAGATACCTACCAGCTTAGTACAATCCTTTGCTTGTTGTCCTATTAGCATGATGAGTTCTTTGTATGTTTTTAGTTTCCATACAATCACTCTTCTGGATTTCTGCAATGTAAACTTATATTTAATGAAATACTTTTCATCAGAGAAGGCATCATCTTTCAATATTCAATGACCTCCAAGTTAACAGTTTTCTTCAAATAAACCCTGGTGGCATTTTCCTTCCCTCTTAGCTCTTTGGTCAGGATCGTCTCTGCTGTGGTTCTCTGGGGATGACTAAGATGCTCTTGGGTGCTGTTCCAAGCTCAGGATTCTTTTCCTTCATGCTAGTGGTTAGCCAGAAGTCCACTGTAGCAGTGTGTGTGTGTGTGTGTGTGTGTGTGTGTGTGTGTGTGTGTTATCTTCCCTTGACCTTTCCTGCCATGTCAAAGCTTGAAAGGCTCCTAAATATTATGTAATACTCAGAGATTTATTACCTTTTAACTTTTACAATTGTGCCCCCACACACCCCCACACAAACACAAGGTGGGGGGCTGTTATATTAAGAAAATTCTACAGGGCTTCACTTTAACTTCATCATTACATTATGGCCCTTGTCCCCTTTTCCAGTTATTTTTAATGTTGCACCATTATTTTCTAAAAGACTCAACCTAATCTTTAACACCTACCTGCTAATGTAGGATTTTGGGATAATAGTTAATCACTGTGGATGTTGGTTTTATACTCTCTAATATAAGAACATAAATGATACTATTATTTACTAATGACTCTGTCTGAGCTACATAAGTAAGAGACTAATGTTGGACTACTGCGTGAAACATGAGTATTGTTTTATGTTAGTCTGTCTATTCTTCATTGAGTCTTATGTTCCACTAGGAAAGATCTTCCTGACTACAGTAGCATTACGATTTGTGGCTTTCTATTACATCTCTCTCAAAAGATTTCCTACCAAAGTTTATCCTCAGACATTAATATGATGAATAGCTTATAAGGGTTGCCATTATTTAAAAAAAAAAATAACCGCTGTCTTTTTTCTTCTCATAGATGTCTTTAATTCCTTTGGTTTAGTAGCAAAGGTCCTGTTTGGGAATGTTGCACCCACAAAGACCATATCTGAGCTATCCAAACCTGCTTTGCAGATAAAAAAAAAATGAAGTTAAAATTGAACTCAAAGCTGCTAAAATCCATTTTGAATTTAGTCAAGTAAAAAAAAGAAAATGAAGTGAGATTAAAAAAAAACAACAACAATAACATATGTACTAAGATTCATATTCTAATTTGCATGGCAGCTTTGGTCACCATTTTGACTGGGATAATGAACATTGTTGATCCCTACACAATACTTTAAAGAATCGATCACTCATGAAGTCGGTGATTGCATGACTAAGTTGCAGATGGCTTCCTTTATCTAGGCCTGGTATACAGAATACATCCATAATCCCAGAACTTTGTGGCAGAAGCAGGAATTTGAATTTGGGATCAGCCTGGGGTATTGAGACTCGCTCTCAAAATAAATTAATAAATATCTCTTAGAATCATTGTCAGCAGTATTGATTTTAATTTTTTTCTGATAGATACAGACCCATTTTAATGAGAAGCAGGCTATGACAAACTATCAAGAAATGAAGTCAAAGTAGCAATTTAATGGTTTAATGACTTGTAACCTTGGCAACATTCTTAAGTTTAAGTTTTCTCACGTTTCTTTTTCTTTTCCTTTTTCTTTTTTTGAAAGGTTCTTTTATAACTTGAAGCATAGTGTTGAATTTGAGTTTCTTTCATGTTTCTTTGTGTTCTGGTTCATTTTGATCATCAATTTCATTAGCTAAAGTGGCCCCTGGAAAAGAACTGAATCAAACACACCTCTGGATCTATTCTAGACAAAATTATCCAAGTAACCTTACATTGGTAATTAAAAAAAATTCCACTAATGTAACCATCCTCTCTGCGCTCTGCCTGCCAGGGGGTGAAGAGCTCCACTCCCCTCCTGCTTGCATGATGTTCTGCCTCATCTTGTGTAGACAGTGATGGGACTTGGTGACCAAAGACTTAAAGCTTTGAAACCATTAGTTAAAATAAATTTAGTTTTAAGTTGTTCATGTCTGAAATTTTGTCACAGTGATAAAACTTTGAAAAATAAGATGATCGTCCTTGGATCACAGTCTGGTCATTCTTTTATACCAGTGATTAATGTGTCTGTTCCTAATGGATCTGGGACTTTCCTCAAGTCCATAGTCATACATACAATCATAGCAATGGCTTCTGACTCTTTTTTAAATGTGTTTTGTAGCTTTGGTTTGCTGAGGAAACAGAGCTCCTTAAATTTCACTTAGTGTATTTTGGTGCCTACCCTTTGGTTATGTTATTTCTTCCACTGATTGATTTGGAAACATATGGTCATTCATACTTCAGTGGAGTCTGAAGTAGTCTGCCATTCCTCTCAGGCTTCTTAGTATCTCAAGGCCAGGAAACATGACAGTTATCTTTACATTTCCATTGTCAGTCAGTTATGGTATAGATTATATTCTGGATGAACTGTAGATAAATAATAAAATATTATACTTTCAGTATATGGAAAATTTTAAGATCACACAGACAGACAGACAGACAGATGGACACACACACACACACACACACACACACACACACACACCCCTACTTGTCCAACAGCATGGCTGTTGTATACTATTACCATCTTCATTGCATTCATGAGATGGTGAGAGAGGAAGCCTATACCTCGGACCAGGCATAAGGATGCAGTGCTTCAGATGCTGATTGAAAGTTCAATGTTACCTAGTGTTTCCTGGACAAAAAGAAGGACAGCGTGACAAAAGATGGAATTGGATGTTCTTTGAGGTCATTCCTCTTCTGACATTTTGTGATTCTAGGATTTTTCTCAAAGCCTTTAGATATAATAATACAGATGAAACATGTAAAAATGCCTAAAATTGTTATGAAAGACGCTAACGATTCATATTTATTCACTGTGCATTCCTTGTCTGATAAAATGATTATGTTTCACATCAATTAGCCATAGCATGCCTATTCATCCTCTCACCTACTTACAATTTCATTCAAGTTCATTTCCCTGAGATAAGTGGTTCTGTTTTAAATGGAATCAATTAGATAGGAGTCACCTTGCATATGGAATATGACAGTTCACAAAGCTGAAGTTCTTCTTCTTTCTCAAATAAAAGTTTTATTCCAGACCTTAGATTTATACATGTTAAATTAGATAGAATTTAGGGGGATACTCTGGGGAAAATCGTAGGCTGTACCAATGAAGAGATATTCCCTCCAGAGCTTTATCAGTATTCCTGAAATGAAAGGACACATTGTGTTTCTGAATAAAGCCATTGCAGGGATGGGGATAAAGACACACTGTGGCTGAGCAAGATGCCCCCTTGATGTCATATTATTTCACATACATGGAAAGGAAAGGCAATTATGGAAATGATGTCCTCTATCCCAACTGAGATAATGACAACCTAGCAAATCTCTGACAATCAAAGCTAAACCAAGAGCAAAGGCATCGATACTGGGAAAGGTATCCCTAAGTACACTACCTAAGTAATCCCTCAACTAAAAAGTTTAGGAGGATAAAAGTTTACTGATTGTCATATAAAAGAATAAGAGAAAGGGCTACAAAAATTGTCATGTACTATATGACTGTTCTGAGAAAGAGAAAGTCAATGGGAAAAAGTTACCTCTCTTTGAATAGCTGGGTATCTATGGATCAGCAGTATAACCATGTGACTCACCCAAGAATGTAATAAACTTATTTGTATATGTTTTTGTTATCAAAAGTTCCTAAAACATTTTTCAATAATTTATTATGTAAAAGGTTCAGTTTGGCTTTCTGGAGTTGGTGGCAGAACTTTTTACCATTTTTTTTTTTCTTTTCATTGGTAACTATGCAAGCTGATGGTGTTGTAACATCAGAGTGGAGCACTTCTCATAGACATGTGAAAGTAAGTGGATATAACCTATCTATTACTAAACAGGCCTTCAAACCCTGCTCGATCTTACATTGGGTTTTCACTAATCTGCAGTTAGAAGCCAAGATCCTCAGCATTCATCAGGGGTATGGAGATTGACTTTAATTTTAGTTTATGTTTTGAGATTTATCTGATTATTTAGTTTTGAGAAAGGATCCTACTATTATTTTCAGTCTTAGCTGGAACCCAGAGTCCTTGTACCTCAGCATCTCAAATGCAGTGATTATAATTGTGTGCCACCTCAGTCTGGAAGTGGGTCAAAACAGCTAGGAGTGACCATAACCTCATTGGAGGAACACTTGTACAGAACACTTTAGACATTCTGTTCTACTTCCATAATTAACAACAACAACAACAACAACAACAACAACAACAACAACAAGAGGTTAAGATACCACCAATCTTAAATAAGATGCGATATTTACTTTATTTAAATTTGGGGTTTGATACCAATGGGCAGCTGTCTTATATTCTAGGTAGACTTCATCCACAATATGTATATTTTAAGATTTTTGTTTTATTTTGAGTTCAGACTATTAGCCTATAATAAAGCATCTTAACAGTAATAGCACCAGATCCCTATGCTGCCGTTTATAGAGTGTGAAAGCTTCATGTAATATGCCCATGAACTAGTGGGACAAAAGTCAAGAATCATCATTGAGGTGAGATGTTACAGGAGGGTACAGAGGCTCTTCACAAACTGAAATCTGGTCTGGAAACTTTCACACAGAGAAAATGCATCTTGTACAGAAGAATGCCTTTCCACCCCTCAGGGAAATTTTCATTGCATGTAAAGCTTTATTAATTCTTCAAAGGAGGGGTTATCGGTTATTTGTCTGCTGATATGATAAAACTCCATGGCCAAGGTCACTAATAGAAGGAAGGTCTATTTGAGGCTTATAGATGAAGAGGGATACAAGTTTATTGCCATCATATGCTGGGAAGCAGGGCAGCAAGCACCAGCTAGGGCCGCTGAGGGCTCACTTCTGGAACCACTAACTGGAAGCAAGGACGATGAACTCGAAGTGGCCCAAGGACTTTTGAGACCTCAACAGCTTCCCCAAGGGATACAATTTGTCCAGCAAGGAACAGAACAAAGGCAGTATTACAGCATGCCTATTGGAAAAGACAGTTACAGTTACATATTTTAGGAGCTGCAAACAGAGCCACCAAGAAAGATGTCAGCTCATTCAACAGCCTCCAAAGTTACTGTTTTCTCCTTATAGTTTGGCATTTAGAACTACGATACAAGCCAAAAGTTTCCTCTCTGTATGTTATTGCAAAACATGCTAATGAATCAGTAATTCTGAAAGCAGAGTTTGAAAGAAGGGTTTATGAAAAGCTGGTTTATGGAAAAGGTGATCTCAGGCAACAAAAATGACAAGGGGGGAGTGACATGGGACAGAGAAAGAAGAACTGGAATTCAGTACTGGGGTGAGCCTGGCTCTCGCTGAAGGTCTTGAAGGAAGAGTGAAGATTTGTGACTTCTGTAATCAGTCCTTCTCTGGGATTTAATTCTCTTTATTTGTTGCTTTGATGGTTTCCTCTGAGTTTTAGCAACTAAGGAGAAGAAATGTGTGGTTGGCATTTCATGTAGAATGTAGAATGTGATGTCCTCTGTGAAGAACATGGTGGGATTTGAGCCAAGAGGATGTGGGAATAGGGGAGAAATGTTCCCGGTATCTCCTCACTCTAACTTACACTCATCCGTTTTATAAATGAGACAATTTAAGAGCTGAAGAAATTTACTCATGGTCAAAATAATGAATAAGCAAAACTCAGCAGGAATGAAGACATTTTAGCTTCATCCTCCATCTACTGAATCAGAGCCTGTTGTATAACAAGACTTCTAGGTGCTATGCAGACAAATTTGGATTCTCCATGTGCAGGATTAAAATGGTTTCCTTAAAATATTGTTGAACAACCAGATCATCTCATGTACGTTATCAAGTGACCCAGAGGATGTGCTGTTTTTCCAGCCAAATCCAAATATATTTTTGTAAGTATTTTAGTTTTCAAAACTTAGTTAAGGATATTTTGCAGAGAATGATATTTGGAAATATTTTCAAGTCACGCCCGTGAAATGGATGGTACCCTATAGTCATTGGTAAATACTGGGGTAATCTGAGGTGAAGGAATAATAGGAGTATTCATTTCCTATTAGTGTTGAAACACAATGCAGCAAACTGATTTAATCTCATGACTAACTTGGGGATTTCTTTGCTCTATATTTCGGTCTTTGCAAATGGCTAAAATGAGGATATTGAAGGTCCCGGGAAGTCTACACTGCAAAACTCACTTTGAATCCTGGCTCGTTTGTGTCATTGAGGTGTCTGTTAGTTTGATGTTTGTCTGCTCAGAGTTGTCCTTAACTCCCAGTGGCTTCTGAAGGCTTTGTGTGCAGGGCAATCTAGCACAGAGCCAATGAGCCAGTGTCAAATCTACTTGGAGTTACTCTGACTTTCACTTTTGCCATGTATGTCATTCATCTGCTATCACTTGGGGTGTGTGTGTGTGTGTGTGTGTGTGTGTGTGTGTGTGTGCCCACTAGGTTAAAGCTCTCAAAGCTTTTGGTTAGTTAGATTTACTCCCATCTAGATAATATATACTCTCTTTTACTATGTGTACCTTTAGCTGCATCTGTAAAAATTATATGAAACACATTAACAATTTTCAAGGATAAGCATATGGATGTATTTAAAAGGCAATCCTTCCTTTAGATGCTTTAAGAAGTAGTGGCTGTAGAATGGAAAAAAAAGGTGTGGCTATGTTTTAAGTACCATGAGTATAAGGAATTCATTTTTTTCTTCAGCAAATATTTATTGAGTTAATATTGCTTTAGAAAATTCTAACTAGCAGTTAAGCTTTTGATCAGTAGGTGATTGCTAAAGGTGATAAACTTGAAAATCAGTAACTTTTCACAGGGCATAGAACTAAGAGACTTCTGCACAGAAGCAGCATACTATTTTTGAGCTCCATCCAGCCAGTGTTTGTTGTTGTTGTTGTTGTTGTTGTTGTTGTTAGAAATATTAATATTTCTCTCAACCCAGATAGGAGAGTATATTAAAGGAAGGAGAGAAACGGGTGGCTTCCCTGCAGCTTAGTGGCTGGAATAGAACACTTTTTCAGGTTCCAATGTTGGATACATATGTGACAAGAGAGGTGGGCATGGCACAAGGTAACTGGGAGAACCTAAGGGGCAGCATGTTGGTCAGTGTCACACTCTGTCTGCTGAGGCAATAGCTTCAAGTGCTTAAGATGAAATGTTTGAGTAAAGGTACCAGGTGAGTCAGATGCAAAAAGCAAAAGGGGAAGCACTGGGCCTTAATATGTTGTCATCATTTGAAGGCTGTGACAGGAGAAGCCGCCTTCCTAACACACCCACCATCTTACCCTATCAACAGTCAGTTTCAAAAACAAACAAACAAACAAACAAACAAACAAACAAACAAACCCACCAAAACAGACTTCCAAGTATCTTAACAATCCTCGCCAATGCATAGGAACACAATGTCATTCTCAGAAAATATTATTCTGACTAATATATAAGAAGAAGTCAGAATTAAGCAAGGCCAAAAAAGTATTTAAAAAATATACTTCAAGTTCAAAATCCATTTGGATCAATCTGAGAGTAGAATACAAGTTGTGGTTAAATTAATCCTACCACTAAGGGAGAATTGACATTTTTCTTACACACATTCAGATGTTGTCTCTTCTACTACGTAAAATAGAAACATCATGAAGGAATAATGAAACAGACCCAGAGCATGACACATGTGGCGGGCATTTGTTCAAAGTTTAGGAGGAGAGATTTCTTTTTAAAAGAGAGCGAGAAACTCAGTACAGACCCTTGAAATGTTCTTCATTCAGATCCACACCTGATGCAGGGTTTAGTATTTGAGTTCTCCCAAAGATAGCGTTCACTTTTAGAAAGATTTATTACCCAGAAACCAGAAGTGCTGAAGGTCATACTACAATCTGAAACTGTCTCGAATGCTTTGGGTTTGGCTTCACCAAAAATGCATTGTGCCAAACACTTTTTCTCCTTAATTTTTAAACCCTTGTGTATTTTTAAAGAAAATTCAATCCACATGTTTCTTATGCATTTACACTTAACTCATCACATTCCTCTTGTGTAAGAGCAACTTGGTGACTAAAGAGGCTTTGGAAATTATTTATTTTCTTTGAAGCATTTTAGTATAAAAATAATAGCATGCTTTTGGTGCAATCCATTTTAAATGCCCAGGTGTTTTGATTTTCTGTTATGAAAAGAACAGAATCTAAAATATATTTTTCCTTTGGACCCACGTCCATTATTCAATTAGCAAAATGATAATGATAATAATAATAATAATAATAATAATAATAATAATAATAATACATCATTACCAAGGACCTTAACAGTTTGACTTATTATTTACTATTTTGTAAGTGTTGTAAACTCAATGATTACATTAGTGATAGCATAAGAATGTGTACATTTCATAGCATGTTTCTTTTTTAAATAAATAAATAAAAAATATTTATTTATTTATTTATTCATTATATATAAGTACACTGTAGTGTGCCTTCAGACACTCCAGAAGAGAGCATCAGATTTCATTACAGATGGTTGTGAGCCACCATGAGGTTGCTAGGATTTGAACTCAGGACCTTTGGAAGAGCAGTCAGTGTTCTTAACCACTGAGCAATCTCACCAGCCCCTCATAGCATGTTTCTTAACAAGGGCACTGGACTAACCTGTGAGTCTGGAGTAGAAGTCGACACAGAGAATTTGCAATGCACTGCCCTTTGCATTTTTCAGAGGTATTGTCAGGATCAGAAAGAATTTCAATACAGCTTGCTGCTTTCCGTGAGCTTTCAAATGCTTTAAGTTTTGTGTTTACATCTTTTTCTTTCATGACTTTGTACTGTTCATTTCTCTGACCTATTTTACCTTCCTTGATTCAAATCCTTGACAACTCACCTCTATAATCTCAATTTAAATGAAGGCTTTTCTAGAACATGTACTTATTAAGTAAAACAATTATGCTTATGCCATATATATGTTTACTCTACTATTTCAGCTTCTTAATTATGTTAATTATGCATAGTTAAATGTCTGTAGTTATTCTTAAATAACCATAAAAGGGTGTGCTATGGAACATGAGTATACCAAGCATCATGCAGCAAAGAACTTATGAGAATGTTTCTTGTTATAGTCTCATGTGCAATCCCTACAATGTATGATCTTAGAATTTGTGGCTTATTGGGTGCTAAATTTACTGGATTTGTTATATAACTTTTCCTACCTTGTTTCTTAGTGAAAAAATACAGTACAACTGATACAACTCCAAATAAAATAGATTATAATTCTGCCCTTTTTAAAGTACTTTATGTTATAAATTATAATTAGGTAAATCTTAACTCTTAAAATATTTTATGTTATGTCTTAAAAACACACTCCACATCGAAACACAAGGGATGAATTGAGTGGGAACTGCCAATTGTCAATATTGTTTATTTATAAAAGAGACATACTACCACTAATTAATAGGATGGTTCTCTTTGTTCTAGAGGTTGACAATAAAGGGTGAAAGACAAACAATACTTTCAGTTAACTTTGTTTTGAAATCCACAGATGAACACATTGCAACACTGTGAAGACCAAGAAGAGAGACAAGCCTTGCAGTATAGACTTGGCATCTGTTTAGAAGAGATCACAAAAGTGAAATAGATGGAAGGGATGGCCAGATGTGGCTTGGCTCCTCATATCACAGCTGTAGTGACCTCTGTGAACCCTGTTGTTTGAATCTGACAATATCTTTCCCCACACAGTTGTTTTTTATTAGGAAAACTTCAAGAGCATTGTGAAGTCAAGCTCTTCCCTTTCAGTGGCTTTTCATTTTCATAAGATGGACTCTCTGATGAGTCTGGTTGTATCTTCAGGTCACTGTTTCTATTGACCTATTTTGTGATGATGCTGTAATATAAAATAAACCTACTACCTATTAAATGAATACTATGTGAAAGTAGTATAAATTCATTCTCCTATCATAAGGGACATCCCTTAGACAAAGATCAGACCTAGGCTTAAATATTAAAATTCATTTCATTTATGTGGTTTTTCTGACTGGGAATGTATTCAAGAGGGAGGTAGGTAATATTGCCTAACCTTGATAAACAATGAAATTCATTTGACAGGACACTAAAATATATATATATACCAAAGGCATATTATGCAAGTTCAGTGTTGGAATAAAGATTCAAATGACATTTGGTTTGAGCCTCATGGCTACACTTTCATCAACATTTCTGGAAATAATACAATACTTTTCATCTTTTAAGAGCTCTTGTGAATTTGACGTCTTAATGATTGATCCTATCCTTTAATGTGCTCATGTTCCAGTACAGATACCTATTGAATACTTTCTTACTGCTTATGGTTGTTCCTTCTGTGGTCATACTTTTCATATTCAGCTGTTGACAATTTAATTTTTATAGTATGTAGTTTTCCATATGTTCTATATATTCTTCTAGGACCATGATTGAATATAGTCATTTTGTATTAAGAAAAGATATTTCTTTTCCAGAATTTAAAGTACAAGGTTTTTTATGGCTGCTCTTTTCCTCTTTTTTCTTCCATCTTTTTATATTTTCTTTTTCTTCTTAAAGTAACATCACCATAGATTTTAAGTTTGTAGGATTGAAATGGGGGATATGAGTTGGAGATGGCTTGATTTTTCTTTCTGTTTATTCTGTTCATTTTTTTTTTTTTATTCTGTGGGAGACATTTTTAAATGCTTGATTTCAGGAAAGTATTTATACTGGATCTAATTGACTTTCAACTTTCTTTTTCCTAAAAACTAAGAATTATTACCGTGCAAAAGATGAATTAAGTGAAACTCAGAGAGTATTTCCAAAATAATGAAGTTTGTAATCTAAATGTAAATTTCACCCTATATTTCCTCTTTGTCAACACCTCTGAGTGTTTTCTCCTCATATCTTCTTTTGTCAGTGAACATATGATTTTGAGATTTCTGAGATGAAAGCGCATTTGAGCCTCTTTATCCCATCCAATTCAACTTATGTTTCAGAGAACTATACCCCAGACAATTAGTCCATTTGCTTACAGTCAAATAATTAAACACCATAATACCTATACTCTGATTTTAATTGTTTTTATTGTTTTTATTCTATATTTAGGAAGTAAAGATTTAGGCTATTCTTTGGCTTGCTTGATTTGATTGGGAAAACATTATGACTAGTGAAATGGTTTAAAAATGGATGCCCACTGTGAACAGATGGTTGTTTTGTATTGCTGCCTCAATACCAAGTAATAAAGTACAATCTCTGAGCATGTGCCTTAACTCTTGTGTTCTTTGGCTGTGCATACGTGACATATCGACAAAGTCCTGGTGTCCTGCAGCTGTGCTTTGGACAGTGATAATACAAAAGATTGTTCTGTGAGAATCTCCTCTCCGATTGTGTGTATGATTGCATATTCAACATGACACATATCCTATTTGGAGCCATGGTTTAGGTGTTAGTCAGGGAATATATATTACTGATCGTTGGCATGCCTGAAAGCTTTTCCATTGGTTTGACAAAATAACTGAGAAAATAAATACCTACTTATTTTAGCTCAAAGCTTGATCATATGACTCACTGTGAGAGTAAGACCAAATGTAAGCCGGGTGTGGTGGCGCATGCCTTTAATCCCAGCACTCAGGAGGCAGAGGCAGACAGATTTCTGAGTTCAAGGCCAGCCTGGCCTACAAAGTGAGTTCCAGAACAGCCAGGGCTATACAGAGAAACCCTGTCTGGAAAAAAACAAAAACAAAACAAAAACAAACCAAATGTAGTCTGAGCATCTTGAGTGTGAGGATGTGGTAGCAGAGCATCTATACACACACACACACACACACACACACACACACACACACACGCACACACCAGAGGAAGCTGAATGCTAGTGTTCTCTGTATTCTCTATTTATGATTTTGTTTAAAGACCTCAGTCATACATGGTGGGAAAGTTCTTCTTCAAATGTAACTTTTCCTAGACCACCTTCATAGATAAGTACAGAAGTTTGTTGTCACAAAGGTGATTCTAAATCTAATAAACTCTGGGCTTCACAGCTTAGTTAAAGCCCCTGTAAGGTAAATTTAGTCAAGTTCCTCTCAAGATTCGCCATCATGGCATTGCTTGCTGAAAGAGCAGTTTCAGGATTTCAGCTTACATAAGAATGATAAAGCACAGCCGACACTATTGGGATTCTGAACGTGGAAAATGATGGATCTAAAAGCGTCAGCACAGATGTGGATAAAGGATCAAACTGACCTCAACTGTCATCATGTGCACTACTTGGGACCATTTGAAAAAGAGGATGTCTCTATATAGAGTTGCAACTGACATGTTAATGCAAATGAAATATTTCAAGGAAGAATATGCTTGCTATTGATTCCTATTTCATCTTAATCAATGAGCCATGAAATCAATCAGTTTAGAAGCCAAGTCAAAATACATTTTTTGTTGTAATGCACAGTATAGATATTTTCGAAAATAGTGAGCATTCATACAATAGTTGGTATTTTTAAAAATACTGCTGGAGGCTCCGTGGGTAAAGGTGCTTGCAGCCACCAGAAACCCACGTGGTGGAGGTGAGAACCTGTCCCTGAAAGCTGTCCTTGCTCCAAGAAGTCCTCCATGGCACACGTATAGAAATAAATAAAATGTATAATTAAAAATATTGTAGGTACATTGTTTCTGATTATCAAGTATTTTAAAAATTATTCATTTGCTGATAAAAGCTAATGGTATGATGCAGCAGCAGGAAGAGGAAAAAATAAAGGGGCAGAGGGGGCAGGAGGAGCAGGAGGAAGAGAAGGAGGAGAAGCAGAAGGAGGAGCATATATATATGTTTCAACTCTGGCATAAACATTAGGACTATGTAGCTCATTTAAAAATGCAAATTTTAATCTAAGTCCTTTTAATAGCTACTATTGCAAACTAAAAACCATAAGTTGTTTAGGAAATACAAGTTAATAGTCAGTCAAACTCACAGCCATGTCAGATACTAATCTGTATTATCACAGAAATACACATCCTGGGTTAAACAGATAATAAATATCTAAAGCAGATAATGTTTGCTTGGTCAGATATGCTGTAAGTATATAGATGCTTTTCATAAATCTCATACACTTACAGAATATCACATTCAAAGAGAGTATTATTATTATTATTATTATTATTATTATTATTACTGCTATTAGTAGTAGTAGTAGTCCCACCTTCTATATCTTATCCTATAAGAAAAGGTAGAATAAAAGGTGGGACATCCGGGATACAGAAACAATTTTGGGATAGAGACAGGCAGAGAAGATTTGATGGGAAGATATGACAATACAGATACATGGTACCTGAGCACAGGTAACCAGGGACATGACAAAATGTAGATTTGAGTAACTAGGTTTTAATAAATCAGGATCTAATCAGAGAAGAACCTAGTTATATGGCCAAGATATTTGTAAATATATTTTGAGTCTGAGTCTTACTTATTTCTGGGAGCATGGGGTTAGGAGGAAGAATCAGGACCAACTTCTATACCAGTGAAATACAACTAGAAGGGTGATAATACAAACATCATCACAACTGCTGGATCTGGCTGGTGTATACACATCATGTTTCATCAATTCTTAACAGATTTTAAAAAATCCCACTTATATTGAGATCATGATTTAGTATATGGTCACTGTTTCTCCCCCAACAAAATATCTGTTATTTTTAAAGAAAAACTTTCTATTTACCAGTTTAAGAAGTAGTGCATATCCTGAAAAGTAACTTTGCCGGAAAAATTGTTTCTTCCTTAAATCTCAGGACACTAACTTAATGTTATGTGGAAGTTTGCAAACCAGCACCTTGTGCTTGAATGGAAATTAATGCTATCAGTATGGCTGAAGTACACATTTAAGAGTGTCATAATGTGACAAAATCCCTGACTCTTTCCCATGTAATCCACAAATTCATTGGAGCATGTGCTGTTGTAACAACAGGTGTTTTCCATCCATTAAGCATTGCTGTTCCAGTTATGTCTAATTGGTCCTGGTATTGTTGTTATTAGATGTGATTTCCTCTACTGCAATTTGATATCCTACACAGAGAGGATCAGTTCAACCTGATAACAGAACACGTGTGTGTCTTTAACAACTGGTGTTTGCAGGCTGTTTGTTTCTACTTATATTGGGTTTTCCGGAACTGCAGTTCTGTATACTGCTGCACCAGAAAATTTCTGTGTGAAATATTATTCATATATTGAAGATTTACATGTTTGGTGAAAGTACAAAAGACATTTATTATGACATCAAAGATACCAACAAGCACAAATTGGCACATAGGAATAAATGCACAAGGCTATCAATATCACTTGAGGTACATGAATTGATGATAAAATCAGAAAGGCTGCTTCAGTCTATCTTGTGCGGTGACAGGTGTACCCCTCCTTCATCTGTAGTGTCTCTAAACCTTTAAAGGAAAATTTCCTCCTGCTGTTCTTGGGATAGGTTTAAAAAATTCTGAACTTTCCAAAACTGAGAAGCTACCATGTCAAAATTTTCATGTACATATGGAAGACACAAAATAATTTGTTTCAATTCATGAGGAAAATCTATTAATAAAGATTTCTTTTATAGTTTGCTACATGTATTTTGTTCTCTTCTCAAAGACTACCATATGCTTTGATAGTTTTCATACAGTTAATAAATCAGGGATTGTTGCAATAATCTTCTTGAAAAAAAACTGGGACTAAAAATGCTTACATAAATGGCATCAATTCACACAGCATTATGTGACAAAGCCAACTACCATTTAAGCCTATAACACATAAATCTGTCATCTTCAAGTCACACAATCCACAAATGTCATTAATTTAAAAATGCAAAAGTACTTTAGGCTAAATCCAGAAAGGCTGAGAAGGAAAAAAAAGCAAAACACACAGACACACAGACACACAGACACAGACACACACACAGACACACACACACACACACACACACACACACACACACACTGAGGGCTAATCAGCAGCAAGAAAACTGTGACAATGTGAATTAATTTGCCTTTCCGATTCGTGGCTTTACTCTTGGGTGTGAAAACATGTTAGGATCCCATTACTGCACATGTCCAGCATGATTTGTTATGCTTCTTGATGGAAAATCATTCTATGAATTCATTTCCTGTCCAATAAATGCAGCTGAGTGCAGCCACGGCTGTGTTCTGACATCAGATGGTCCCCCGTGTTTCTATCCCAAAGGCTTGAGACAGATGGAAAAGTATGTAAAGATTGTTCATCACTTGCTAATAGTGGATGCAGGATTTCTGTCATGCTCTTCGACCAGTTTCCTGGGTATGACCTACACTTGGTTCGAAAGATCCATGTATCTTCAGGATATATATGCCAAGTAGCCTTGAAATGGATGGAGAGAGCTAGTACATATACTTCCCGGTGACTAGCAACAATTCTCAACCTGTGGGCCTCAACCCCATTAGAAGTTGTATACAGATACCCTGCATATCAGATATTAACATTACAATCCATAAAAATAGGAAATTATAGTTATGAAGGAGGAGCGAAATGATTTTATGGTTGGAATGCTATGTCATGTGAACATTTCTTTGGCCTCAAATTAATAAGACCTGCTAAGCAGGAGGCAGGGTTTATCTCAGCATGTAGATATGGCATGTGAATAAAACTTCAGAGCTATATTTTTCAGAAGGCTCGAGGAATGCTATATTATTAAAGGCACATTGCCTGTGTCTTTATGATACAGTGTTTAAGGTGCTACTTCAGATCTAAATGACAATGTGCCTGGCAGAGAATGTAGTAGGTCATCTAACGAGTATTTTTGGCACCAGACATGATAATGACCGTTCAGTGCTACATCCACTCCAGTAGTGACTTGCTTGGCAGGCCTGAAAACCTGGAAGCAGTCCTGAGGCAAAGAGTTTCAAAGGAAACCCATCCTCCTGGAACCTTGGCATTCCCATAGCTAGAAAGCCCCAGATTTGTCCCTGCAATATCGTGGAGGGTCTTACATGGTTTCTTACAGTATTTTACTACATAACAGTTAGAAATCTCAGGGCAAGCTTAACAAAGTCTATACTCAGAATCTTCTACAGCCAGGTATAGAAGACTACATTACATACTAGAAGCAAGTTGGTGGATTCTTCTGACAAATGGACATTCCCCACAGATTCTTAAAAGCACAACCAAGTTACCTTCATATGCAAGAATTTACCTAGGCCTAGGAAATAGGGGCTGTGGTAATACATTATTCATGAGAAGGGCTGCTAGAGCAGAACCCCCTGGTGCTAGCTCTCACAAGGCTCAAAGGAGTAGCACAAGTAGTGACTTTGTTAAGCTTGCCCTGGGATTTCTAACTCCTATGTAGTAAAATACTATAAGAAAGCATGTAAGACCCTCTACGATATTGCAGGGACAAATCTGGGGCTTTCTAGCTATGGGAAAGTCAAGGTTCCAGGAGGATGGGTTTCCTTTGAAACTCTTTGCCTCAGGACTGCTTCCAGGTTTTCAGGCCTGCCAAGCGAGTCACTACTGGAGTGGATGTAGCAGTTCAGAGTCATAAACTTTCTGGAATCTGAATATAAATTGGCATTGCATGTCAATATGTATTTTTCATATGCAAGTAAGGATGTCAAGCTAGGATTCATCTGGATTATACAGATAGGTTTAGTCTAGTCTATAGACTGTTGAATACAGAATCTCTCATTTCAAGAGAAAATGATGTACTCACAGAAAAAGAATCAGAGAGATACAACATGGCTGGAATTGAAGACAGGAAAACCAAGAGTTTACACAAGAAAGGAAGTGTCTTAAATTACACAAATGAGAAAATAGACTCTCAACCAAAGCTTTTAGAAGACAATGTACATCTGAAAACAACTTCATTTTAGCTCAGAAATGGTCTTCTCATACTTTAAAAATATAGAATTTATTTTGATAATTTTAATTTTCTGTCTTCACCCATTTACTATTACACAGTAGGAGAAAATAAATACTGGAACATGGTGTTTTTTGAAGCTAGTATAGGAATGTTTGGCATAAGTAGAGCATTTTCATTCTTGGGCCTAAAGACTCAACAGATGCAACAGTATTGTCAATGTTAGTAGCAGAGAGGGTAACTGATGAGCCATTTGGGAACAAAGAAGAGAAGTGGGAATCAACAGGCAGATTTCTGGAAGCCTTTCTGATTTTGTATTTTTTCTTATTACAACTAGACTTTCATTACACATTTGGCCATTACACAACTGATTTATTGACATTTTGAAAATGATATTCTAGATATGTTCCTGGACTCTGTTAGAGATCAAAACCTGACATGGAGTATGTGACCTGTATATATCACAAATCTGACCTTCTATGAACGAGCTGTAATCTGATCCACCAAACCATAATATCCATAGTTCTCTAGTTTCACATGAAGTAAAATAATCAATGTTCAAGATAAGAGGACATAAACATATATGTATACATATACATGTATTATCTTCTTGCTTTGTTCCATCACACAATCTGAATTTTACCTCTTGGTAAATCTAAACTATTTGTAATGGGTTGCAGCACTAGGACAGTTGAGAACCACTGGGCTTGAATGAGTGGCTATGGGCTGCATCGGGTAGTGAGTCTACAGGATGGACAGTAGGAAGTCTCTCATTGGAGGGAGTGATTTAAATCTAAAACATTATTAAGTAATTATCAAGAAGACCACCTTCCAGCACAAAGATTATTCTGGTTGGATACTGGGAAATAAGGTTAGATTAAATGCTCTTTGGAACAGTGATTTCTAGGTCTGATCTTTTGAGGCACATTGAAATAATGATTCACTACTTAACATACATTTTTATTGACATGACACCAAGCATTCTGTTTTTGGAATTGCCAAAAGGGTTGAGTCTAAATGCCAAAGACTTGCCTAAAACAACGTTGGTCACCCATTTGTTGTAGTTGGGTTTGGGGATCACCTATAGTTCCTGAATTAGTATATACTATTGGTAATAAGTGTGAACAATAAGATTGGTTTAAAAAGGGTATGTGTCTGAAGTAACATGCTCACATAATTATTTGTGGTCTATCTACTGGCAAGGCAGGTGCAGATCTTAGCTTACATAAAAATGGACTGCCAATGAAGCTTCAGAATTTCTAAATGTTTGTTGTAAAGGTTTTTTGAAAGCTCAGATTGGGAACTATGTCTTGATTTGATTGAATCTCAGATTCTAACTGGCAATAGCATTGATCTAAGTGAAGACATAACAGCATTGGACAATGTAACAGTAGAATACAATTTGGTGAGAAATAGCTACCCACACTGGCCCCATTGCACAATGGTTACCTCCCTCATGTGGTAAGTACATGCACACTGAAGAAGTATACAGCTATGCATGAAGTTGTGCTTTTGGCTATGTTAGGGAGAGATGCCAGCACTGAGATTTGAGCTTGTGGGAACTGTGTCATGTTGCCCATGAGCAGGAAAGTGGCAATACAATTGTGACAGTTGGTGTGTCCATTCTAATCCTGATCTCCTTAGGGTTATGGGGGCTCTACTTCTACAGACTCAGAAGCAGATGTTGAAAACCCCAAAGAACTCACATGAAGGGTCAAGCAGATACCTGACCTAGAGGTCTGATGATGGTGATGATAGGATGTCTTCTTTCCTCCAGCCTTAGTTTATACTCTTAGAGAAACACCAAGACTCAAATTACATGGTTTTCTGTGACCTCCAAGAAAAAAACAGAATGTATATGCTGGTCTGTTTTTCTCTCTGAAGTCTGCATCAATAGATACAACTTTATTGAGACAGAGAGTCCAATCCCTAGGTAATGGCAAGGAATTTCTGGTTACTCTCCTACATGGAATGGTCTTTGTCTGTGTGAGCAGTGAGCTATATTCTTTGGTCAACTAACATATAATTTCAACAAAGGGCTCCAGATCTAACCTACCTAGCAGAGCCAAGTGAGTAAAAGTAGAAGGAAAAGAAAAAGGGGAACAAACAAACCAGGCCAATGGATAGGGTATTCTGTTTTGAGTCATAGAGCCCTACAAATTTGATAGCCCCAAAGATGGATCCATAGCTGTGGTGTTTCTGCTTCTTTCAATCAGCCTTACTGAAGTTTTTCTGAAGATAAGGGAGGAAAATTATCAGACGCCCAAATCAAGAGTGTTGTTAGGTATCTTCTACGGAATAGGGTTCCTTTTCTTGTTGCTCAGAATACATGGTTAAATTAGACAATCACACTGACTTTTGCGCTGCAAATTAGTTAGACTCTTAGCTCCATCTTATGAAATGGATGGAACATTATAACCTATTGTAAAGGTGCACCATACACATTTAGTGACCCATACTCATAATTTTTCATTCTGAATCATGATTGATAAAAATAATTTTAACCTCAATTCTGATTTAAAAAATCTTTGAATGAAAACATCTGATTTTAAAAACATGTCCTAAAGAGACATCAGTATTGCTTGATCATTATTGTCTTTCCTTCTTGCAATCTTTCCCAATAGAAATGCACCATTCTGGTGTTTCCATAGAATTTTAAAATATATTGTAAAATATGGGATTGTTAGAAATAAACAAAAGGATTCTTCTCTGATAGCATTTATGTTGCATAAATGGGCATGAATACCTTTGACTCTTCACCAGAGCCAAACAGCCTCAAGAGTTTGACACTGTGGACACAAGCTGACCTGGGCTAAGCTTATCCATTTACTATCTAATTTATTTCATAAATACACAATTAATTACCGTAGGGTTTTGCTATAGCTATACACTTCAGGAACATTTTTAATCACAATATTTTGTTTTGTTGCCTTATAAATCAGTTTCACTGATTTACAGGGTCGGTGTATTTGTATATGTAGGCAGTCAAAAGAAAATTGGTATTCAGAGTAAAAGAATGGAGCTGACAATAATTAATTGAGATTTTTGGTGATTTTGCTAAGTTCTGTTCCAATGATAACAAAATGCATTTTGATTAATATGGTTATGTCTGTTGCTTTGGATACAACAATTACCCAGGTCAATGTTTAGCTTTGTAAAAAGAAAACCTGTAAACATAATAAATATGCAAAAGAATGAAAAGGGCAGTATTTGTTTTTCCTCAGAAACAGTCTGTTCTATGGTTATGATGTGGGTCCTGATACAGAAGCAGCTAAGAGCTTCGAAATGACATAATTGGTATATAATTGCTACTCTCAGGGAGCCTGCTTCACTACTATTGCTATTTGAATTGTACCATTTGAAGAATTAATGTGAGCACTTGTGGGGGGTAATTTAAATTCATGTGTTTTCTCCCAGTTGTAGACTGTGATGGATTCAGATTTGTTCCATAATTTAGTCTTTCATATAGAATGTTTAATGGTATATTGACTTACAATAATGAAAAAATAGTATGACAAAAATTAAATAAAACATGTCTTTGCTATAAAACACTAGAATAACAGTAACAATACCCAGCTTTCCAAGAAGGATTATTCTAGCATCTGAGGGAGCAGGGAGACACAGTCAGAGCAAAGCAGTCACTGTATCAACAACAAATTTGGTGTTGAAACCAACAAGATCTGTCTGTATTTCAGACTTTACAATCCAGATGTAAGAATGCAGGAAAGTAAAGGAAAGTCTTACATACTGCCTTATATACTAAAAGTACTGAAATATATTAAATAAAGAATACTTAGAGAAAAATTGACATTTCTAGCCATGTGCTTTTGGTTCAAGTTTTATAGGAATGAATTTTCAGAAATAACAACTCTAAATAGTCCAATGTGTAGTAAAAAATCACACATACTCACACACACACACAGACACACACACACACACACACGGGGGGGGGGGGGCAGAAAGACATACTATAGTACAGATATTAAAATCACAACAAATTTTTTTTTTTTTTTTATAAAGACCATGGTGTAAAGTCCACAATTTAGTTTCCTTTCATATCTATCCCTGTTACAAATAGAATGAACTGTGTTAGATATTTTTTAATCTAGACTTATTATGAACAATAACCATCACAGCTATATTCTATGGTTTTGTGGGTAATACCTGATCAAAAACTGTTAAATGAGAATTTAATAGCTTCCAATTATTGGCATCATATATCGAAGCTATAAATAATAACTAAGTGATGGAAAAGTCAGCATGCTGTAGACTACAGGGGAAAAAAGAGAAAGGTAATTGTACCTTCTTTGAGATTTAACGAAATCTTTCCATGGTGCACACATTTAAGAAAACATCAAGGAAAACTTTCGGTACTACGGGGATGACCATACCTGTCAAGACCCTTGGACTTTTGTCAAAGGAAAAATCTTTGCTGTAGTCAGTGCATATATTCATTACACTCAGTTCCAAAAATAACCTCCAACTGCTACATAGGAGTACTTAAGAACATTCAGCCATTTAGTCATTTTCCATTCAACACATATTTTTAACAGCCTACTATGTGTCAAAAATTGTACTACACTCAAGATGAGAAACGTGTAAATTCTGTAATTTATTCTTTAAACCTGAATCCCAAATAATCTAAGCATATAGATAGTAAGTGAAACAAAAATGTAAGTATCTTTGGGAGTCAATTCACACAAAACCTAACTAGCAAGTGGTTAATTACTGATGTCTCAGTGTCAATTGCACTAATAAATGCTGTTATAGCAAGTAATAAAAAAATACCTCAGAGTTATTACCTTAATATTTTTATTTAACTTACTGAAAAATTATTTCTATCATTGATAATAGTTTAAGGGAAAGATTTTAACATTTTTCTCAGGATTATGTATCATTTCTAAAAATTAAGTTTGAAATTTTAAACAGTGGATGTTGTTGAGCATTAACATTATTTCAAAACTATAATTCCAGTTATATATAAATGTATGCTTTACAAATCTATAAAGTACGCCAATTAACTATAAAATAATAGGAGCTATAATTATTTTAGTATTAGATGTTTTTTTAATAATTTTAGAAATATTTTCATTTGTTACTCCATGTCTTAGACATTAAAACATGTGAAATAGTCTGACTTTAATAATATTTCCTCTCTTCTTTATTTTTGATCTCTATACCTGTGGTCACTAATAAATTTATCATTGACTTATCATTTAAAGAAATACATTTCAAAATATAATGTCTTTGAGCTTTTGATTTTGATGTTTTCTTTATGCTTTCCCAGCTCCTCCAAGGAAAATCAAACAAACTCATTTCGAGTTTGAGCCTGTCATTTAGTGCCTTTATGATCTCTTCTGAGTGTCTAGTCTTTCTTAACTGAGAATGGATCTCCCTTCGACCTCAAAACTGTATCTCAAGTAGAAAGATATGAAGTTCTAATGATTAAAACACTGATTATATAATATATATATATATATGTATACACACATATATATTATGTTTTTTAATACTCCATGCCTATGAAAAGCCCCTCAGTTTCCAGAAAGTAAAAATGGTCAACCAAAACAAACTGTACTATCATAATTTTTGAGAAAATGTTTAACTGAAAATTTTGACCATGATTTACTCATTTGATTACTTCTAACTAGACATCCATAATGCTACAGGCCAAGAAATTAAAAAAAGATAATGTATTTGGAATGCAATACATATGTTAATTTTTTTCAGAATGCTTAAATATCTAGATTCAGATATTCCTGGGTAAGTGAGCAGTATGATTCTAGGTGGTCATATGTCTAGGAATCTCAATGCTAGCAGATGGTTTTAAGTTATACTTTTCAGAAAAGTACTTAAGGTGATCCCCAGACAGTCATGAAATTAATATGAAATTATATATGTAAATAAGAAAGTTACACAGCCTCTAGCTGCATATGTAGCAGAAGATGGCCCAGTCGGCCATCATTGGGAAGAGAGGCCCCTTGGTCTTGGAAACTTTATATGCCCCAGTACAGGAGAATGCCAGGGCCAAGAAGTGGGAGTGGGTGGGTAGAGGAGCATGGCGGGGGTGGGGGAGGGTATAGGGGACTTTCGGGATAGCATTTGAAATGTAAATGAAGAAAATATCTAATAAAAAAATGGGAAAAAAGAAAGTTACACAGCAGAAGTAGCATTTCAAAGATAGCATGTGATGATGTTAATTCCTGTCCATGGCCAGACTTTACTGGCATACACAAAGAGTGAATAATGGAATTTCTTGAGATCAGCGCAAGGAGCGTATTATGTAGTTTCTTTTTCAATATACTGGCAGTTTCTTTTTATTGGTTGTTAGTGTCTGACTAATTTCTCTTTGTTTGATAAGTGAAGACTCAAGTGGGAGTTTTCTTTACTGATTTATACAGATGTGTATGTTCCCAGTACCAAATCTAAAAAGAATAAATTATGGAAATTTAAGTATTGAATTGTTGTCAGATTAAGATGGAGTCAAGCAACATGTAATGATAGAGACCCCCGAAGGAACCATACTGTATACAACTGAACAGTCTTAAGGGAAAATTTCAAATTTGAATATATGAAATTACTATCAATTATTAAGCAAATTAACATATATGTTAAGTAAAATACACATTTTTCTGTGCACATACCCCAGAAAATTGGAAAGTTCAGAAAACTGATGAAATACAGATAAAACTGTTGCTGGAATTTAACATGCTTCATTTAAGATAGCAAAGAAAAATGTTGGCTATACAACATAGACAAAGCATTTTATGTAGACCTTATAATTATTTCAACTGTTGAATAAGAGGGTCCACTAGATGCTAATTGTTATAAAGTCTTACAATCCCACAAACTAAGGATTTATGTATCCATGAAGAGTGTTAGAGTAGAACTAGTGTGTAGAAATCTATAAGAGAGCTTCATCTTTATAAAATTAATAGAATTCTTTTATTTTTCTTGGAAATGAAACTGAAGCCACACTAACTGGGGTGATTGTTCATAACTTCACCAAGAATGGCTCTCAAGTTTATGCCTATGTTTTAGAATTTAATATAAGCAACAAGAATAATCCATGATGTGAGTTGGATACTATATATTTATAATCTTCGTTGGGAAATTATAAGTGATGGAAATTTTTGTGCAGCAGTGAGCTATCACACTTATTTTAGAGGAATTTAAAGATGCTAAAAATTGATGTCTTCCTTAATAAATAAAAGGAAACTTTAAATTTATAACATGCTGTTTTGAAATGTATTTACAAGGTGGAAGGACCAAATCTAGCTATTTAGCATATGAATTAACTTGTATGCTTATCTCTTTTATGTGTGCTGATGCAGGTAGTACTAATTCGTTAGTAGTTTTGCAAGACACAAGGCATTGTTATTGATTTTTGTTTTAGCCAGCGTTCTCTAAAGAAACAAAATTTAGAGGAAGAAACATACTATCTCTATATATTTTCATGACATACCACTGAAGTCCAATGAAATGACGAATTTTGTTGGAGTTACTTAGGAGTATAGGTGAGGGTTATGTACTGGAACAGAATGAGTCAAAGACAGCTGCATTACCAGAGCCCACCCCATCATGGATGACAGCTCCCCAAAGCTATAAAATCTTGGGCATAGTACACAGCATGCAGCTGGCTCAACAGGTTGGGATGGATTACAGTGCTTTACAAGCTGCAGTTTGAGTCCTCTACAACAGCTGTCTCCTGATTCAAGGACCAAGGATTCAGTAGTCATACAGTCTAAAACACTGAATGTCCCAGCCCTGGGCTGGACTCCCAGGGAAGACCCAGAGAGCTGTCTGTCTTCAGTCTCTGTTGGAATTCTGAAGAGGTTTGGGATCCTTGGATAGGTTCTAACTCCGGTGAATGAATGTTTCATGAACAGTACAGATGAACTTGTCAGTAAGAGTATGGGCAAACCCCTTCAATTCCTTCAGTCCTTCTCCTAACTCACTGGGATCCTGTGCTCAGTCCAATGGGTGGCTGCAAGCATCCTTATCTGTATAGGTAAGGCTCTGGCAGAGCCTCTCAGGAGACATCCATATCAGGCTCCTGTCTGTGAGCACTTCTTGGGTTTGGTAGCTGCATGTGGGATGGATGGTGGGACTGGGTAGGAGGGTGAAGAGCACCCTCATAGAAGCAGGTAGAAGGGGGTGCGATAGGTTTTTGGAGGGTAAAACGGGAAGGGAATAACATTAGAAATGTAAATAAATAAAATAACCAATTAAAAAAAAAAAAGAGTGTGAGCAAGCAGTCAAAACCAAATGTTTTCTTCTTTTTAATATGTGTTTTTATGTAGGCTGCCACCAAAAAGCATAGCACCAGATTCAGGATGGGTCTTCTCACTTCAAATGATCTAAGTCTAGGAAATCCTTCAAATGTATGCTCAGATGCTTGCTTTGTTTTTGTTTTTGTTTTTGTTTTAACTTTTTACTTATTGATGTTTTATTATTATTATTATTATTATTATTATTATTATTATTATTATTATTATATGTAGTCAACTGGACAACCAAGATTACCCACCAAAACCATGGACTTTATGTTGAATAAATCCATGAAGGTTAAAAATATAGGATATTAATAATAAAATTCTTCAGGACAAAAATCAAGACAGTGGCTGAAATTTACAAATTCTGATTACTACCCTAATTGTGCTAACTGTTTTTCTGGTTGGATTTTAACTTATGAGTTCTAGGATATAAACCTCAGAAAAATTCTATTCTACTTTTAGTTTGTGCTATTATTGTTGTTGCCATTCAGAAACCAATCCTAGGCATTTATTTACACAGATATGTAAGAGCTTATAATTTCAGATTAAAGTTCTCTCTCTCTTTTTTTAATCTTTAAAATATCAAATTTATTTTAGGACATGTTAATGAATTTTAGCGGCAGTACTAACAACTTTGGATGCATGAAGAAGTTAGGTTTCTCATCTATCGTTGCTATAATAATGACACACAGTGTAGAAATGAAAATCTCCTCTACCTGTTGTCCCTTTGCCATGAAGAGTGGGTAAACCAAAATGATGCTCTTTAAAATCAGTAGCCGAAGGATCATAAGGTTCTCTCTCTTAATTCTTTTTATTTCTTTTCTTTTACAATTTTATTTTTATATTTTGATTGGACATTTTCCTTATTTACATTTCAAATGTTTTCTTTTTTCCAGGCCTCCCTGTTTGGAAACCCCCAATCCCATCCCCTCTCCCCTTGCCTCAATGAGGATGCTCTCCCACCCACCAACTTCTGTTCTCCTGCCCTGGCATTTCCCTACACTGGGGCATCAAACACCGTCAAGCCCAAGAACCTCTGATGTCAACAAGGCCATCTTCTGCCACATATGTGGCCAGAACCATGGGTTGCTCCATGTATATTCTTTGGTTGTTGGTCCAGTTCCCGGGAACTCCAGGGGGTCTGACCTGTTGACACCGTTGCTCCCTCCATGGGGCTGCAAAAGCCCCTCAGCTCCTTCAGTCCCTTCTCCAACTCCTCCATCATGGATCCTCAAGGTCAGTCCAATGGTTGGCTTCAAGCTTCTTCCTCTCTATGTCAGGCTCTGGCAGAGCCTCTCAGGAGACAGCCATATCAGGCTTCTGTCAGCAAGCACTTCCTAGCATCCACAATAGCTTCCAGGTTTGGTGATTGCATATGGAATGGATGTCAGGTGGGGAAGTCTCTAGATAGCCCTTCCTTCAGTCTCTGCTCCACACTTTGTCTCCATATTTCCTCCAATGAGTATTTTGTTCACCCTTCTAAAAGGCACGGAAGCATCCACAGTGCTGTGATTCCTATCAGCTCACAGTCTCTGGAGTCAAACAGAAGCCCTTTCCCAAAGTGTTTGGTTCACAGGTTCTTTTCAGAAATTTTCATTTCCTGGGTAAACAAAACAACATCAACGATGAAGACATTAAAATAAAGGGGGGAGGGGAGGGCTACTTGGGAAAAGTAAGGGAATTATTTGGAGTGGGAAAAGGACAAGGGGAGAGGTGACTATGATAAAATGTCCTGTGTGTGTGTGTGTCTGTGTGTCTGTGTGTGGTGTAGGTCTGTCTGTCTATATGTATCTGTGCATGCACACACATATTCATAATGCACTCTATCACTATGTGTAATTAATATATTAATGTAATCATGCTGCATCTTGTATGTAATTATAAAACCATCAAATATGTAATACATCAATGGAAAAAAAATAGAGACTTAAATAAATGGGTCCAAAAAAGAATCAAATAAAAGGAGGGATAAATAAACACTGTCTGTGACTATGGCAGAGACAGGAAAGTGGTCACCCTCCTTGAATTGGCATGAACATTAGCTGAGATGACAGGGTAGGTGCAGCCTCTAGACCTGCAGAGCCTGACTCTCTAGTTTCCCTGTCTTGGACTATTCTTTGGCAGCAGCTGTGAATAAGAATTCTGACTTCGAGAAGCCGGCAATGCTAAGGTGGTGTAAATGGCCTTCCCTCCTTCTCCACCAAAGAGGGGCGTGTGGATGAAGCTTCCCCAGCTCTCAAGTCCATCTGTTTGCTGCCCACATTATGTGGAAGGGAAGATGTAGCCAGACAGTGACTCACACACCGACCATGAGACACGCAAGCCAAGAGGACCCCCAGTGCCTCACTCGCAGCATGTTGTCTGTACAGACAAAACCAGTGGAGACACTGTTGTCTGTGCCACCTGTACATAGCTAAAGATGAGATTTTATGTCTTTGAGGACTTTATAAATGAGTACTTTATTTACTTCATTTATAGTCCTTTCTCTCCCTTCAATTCTTCCATGTCTCTCCATTCCCCTCAAATTTCTAAAGATATATATATATATATATATATATATATATATATATATATATATATATATATATACCTGTATACAACTCTATGATGAAAATACATAGGTAGATAGATAATAGATAGACCCTTCAGCATCAACTTTGTTTATGTGTATATGTGTTGTGTGCATGCCAAAGCAGGTAGGAAAACTATCACAAGTTCTCCTCCATTAGAGGAGTCTGATGTGATTTTCTATAACATAAGAAGCAAAATTTTTTATTGGTACTGTAGTTTGAGGTTGGCATTGGTTTCTCTGTATTTTTGAACAATAAAAATATTACAAGGTTATAAAAAAGACACAGCCTGTATAAAGTCTCCATAAAAAGATATCCTCGCACCAATAATTTAAAATAGCATATCCCTTGCTTAATACATGCACATATATGCTTATATATGCTTAATATATGCATATATATATATATATATATATATGCTCTCCTTGTCTATCTTCCTAGTGCTTATCGCACTCTTTTTACACAGTATACAATGCCCACCCCTATTTTTGCATATCACTTCCCATAGTGCAGTTGTTCTGTTTGTTTACTATACAGTATGAATATCTTAATACTAATAATATGTGTATATATACAATTTCTTCTATATACAATCTATACATTCATATCTTGAAGAAATGAAAAAAATGACTTAAAATCTTACCTAAGCATTACCTTTCTTTTCAAATGAAAATGCAAATTATGCTAATTATTTTTTAAAGTATGCTATCTTTTTATTAGCTAAATCTAGAAAAAGTTTGGTTTCTTTTTTTTTTTTTTTTAAATTGGATATTTTCTTTATTTACATTTCAAATGTTATCTGCTTTCCTGGTTTCCCCTTGGAAAAACACTCTCCCCCAATTTCCTCCCTCCTCCTCCTGCTAATCAACCCAACTACTCCTACCTCCTGGCCCTGGCATTCCCCCATGCTAGGGCACAGAGACTTCATAGGACAAAGGGCCTCTCCTCCCATTGATGTCCCACTAGGCCATCCTCTGCTGCATATGCAGCTGGAGGCATTAGTCCCACCATGTGTGCCCGTTGGTTGGTGATTTAGTCACTAGGAGCTCTTGGTGTACTGTCTAGTTCATATTATTGTTCCTCCTATGGGGCTGCAAACCCCTTCAGCTCCTTGAGTCTTTTCTCTAGCTCCTTCATTGGGGACCCTGTGCTCTGTCTAGTGGATGGCTGTGAGCTCCACTTCTGTATTTGCTAGGCACTGGCAGAGCCTCTCAGGATACAGCTATATCAGGCTCCTGTCAGCAAGCACTTGTTGGCATCCACAATAGTGTCTGGGTTTGTTTATTGCATATGGGATGATCACGAGAATTTGTAGACCTTTATTTTAGCAAATGCAGATTTCTAATGGCAAATTGAAAGGCTTTGATGATAAAATAATTGCCATTTTACAAAGAATAGGAACAACAACAACTACAAATCTTGAAAAGCCTTCATGTAAAACTAAAACTTCAGTATGAAAGAGCAAAACAGAGTAGGTCCCCCGTTTGGTTTAATAGAACACTATTCTTGGTCTATTCATAAAATCTCAGTGTGGCACCCCATTCCTAGTCAACCTCTAGGCAGAGGGAGTGGAGCTATTTTGTATGCCTACCTTTTGTTATAACCCCATTTTCTCTTCCTCCTGTTTACATTACAGAAGGGAAGTTATGGTAATAAAAAAAGAAGCCAACAGAGCAAAGCTACACAGAAGATTGGTGGCCTCGGGAGTAGAAGCAAGGAGCAGAAACCCTCCAGGAATGTTGCTTGCATGACTAACAATACATTTGAAAATTCATTTAGGGGACATGAGGAGGTACATCATTATTCTCTGGAATTAATTTCTCTTTCTCATGCAACAATAACTGCTCTTCTTATCAACCATTCTCATAATGGGGAGTAAACAACCAACCACCTCAGCAACATATATTATTAAGATACCTCCATTTTAGGCCAGCTGTCCCTGCAATTATATTTTATAAATACATGCTGCACAGCTCCTCTCAGTTGAACACAATAATGTAATTTTACTGAATGACTCTGCAGAAGGTCTAATTGTTTCTTGAAGCAGGGCTCCTGATGTTATTTTGCATTTAATTCACAACCACATGCTGAAGGTTATTATCTATGCAACAACCAATGGAAATGTTTTCTAAGCTAAGAAACATTTCATGCATGTTTTAACCTGTGACTTTGAAACAGTTGTATTTTGTTGCTCAAATACACCTGAGAGATTCACTGTATTAAATTATATGCCTTACACACATAGAACCAAAGTGAAGTTCAATGCAAACATATACTCATTGCAACTTATTGAAAATATATCTGTATAATCCACCATCAACATGATTAATAGCAACTAAAAATAATAGTTGACATGCTAAAGATGCTTTCTATTTACCAGGAAGACATTACAGTTTAGATATATTATTGTCATATATCTTCAAAGAAAATTTCATTTTCTAAATAAGGAATTTTCAAAGCTTAGAAAAAATTGCATAGCTTGCAACAGTATAAACAGTTAATGAATGAAAAGTATGGAAATCTGCAAAACATGCTTTACTAAAACAGACCAGGGAGGTTGCACTATACTAATAAATTTGTGTGTGTGAGTGTGTGTGTGTGTGTGTGTGTGTGTGTGTGTGTGTGTGTGTATTCTTCAAAATGTGATTTATGCAAAAGGAGTTTAAGAGTAGAATTAGAATTCCTCATATGGATCTTGGTCAAAGAAAACAGTAGGAATATTTTAAAAGTCCACTTCTATATTCTATAACATAACTTTTTAAAGAATGATCTTTTCTAAGTGACTTTTTGTATAACGAAATTAAATATAACTCATTTTTTTCACAAAGGAAATCATTTACAAACTTGCTATATTTGAGAATAAAAATAATCTGCCCAATAATAATGTTGCAAAAATATTTATAGCTAAAATAAAAGAAAGAAAAATTAATTTAAAATAATAGTTAATAGTAAATATAACAACTGAATTTAGTTAAGAAGAGAAAATACTTTTGTTGTTGTTTTCTAGGCAAGGTTTCTCTATATGTCTCTGACTATCTGAAACTTGCTCAAAAATTCTAACACAGAAGTCACATGAGATAATATTAGGCAGCTTTGCCTATAGAACATAGATATTTTAATTACCTATGAAGCATCTGAGTCACGTTGGATTTGCTCATTGCCAAATCTAAGTCTGAATTAAGAAGATAAAAAAAAAGTTGGCTGGTAACATGGCTCAGTGGGTAAGAGCACTGACTGCTCTTCTGAAGATCCTGAATTCAAATCCCAGTAACCATATTGTGGCTCACAACTAGCATGTATAATAAATAAATCTTTGGGCCAGAGCAAGCAGGGATCACTGGAGAGAGCAGAGGTTCTAAAAAAAAAGAAAAAGAAAAATTCAATTCCCAACAATCACATGAAGGCTCACAACCATCTGTTCAGCTACAGTGTGTGTGTGTGTGTGTGTGTGTGTGTGTGTGTGTGTGTATATATATATATATATATATATATATATATATATATATGAAGACAAAATGTATAAACATTAATAAAATTCACAGAAAATATTCATTTACTATGTAGAAATGAATTAATGAATAGTGTCTTAGTTAGGGTTTTACTGCTGTGAACAGATACCATGACCAAGGCAAGTCTTATAAAGGCCAATATTTAATTGGAGCTGGCTTACAGGTTCAGAGGTTCAGTCCATTATCATCAAGGCAGGAACAAGGCAACATCCAGGCAGGCATGATAGAGAAGGATCTGGGAGTACTACATCTTCATCTGAAGACAGCTAGCAGAATACTGGCTTCTAGGCAGCTAGGATGAGGGTCTTAAGCCCATGCCCTCAGTAACACACCTACTCCAACAGGGCCACACATCCTAAATGTAATGATGATGAAATCAAAGGGTGTGACTTTTGCAATATTACATGTAGATATGTTATTTACAATTTTAATTTATCCTCAAGAAATGAAGAAAATACATGAAAATACATGAAAGAAGGAATATGATTTTGGGAAACACTGGAGATAGCAACCATGTGACTAGCATCATTCCTCTTATGCTTTTAAAAAGCCAGATGAGCAAGAGAATGACAGAAGTTGATGTGGCTGTTAAAATGGTATATTAAGGGCTTCTTATATATTAGAGCACTTCGTACCATGAAGTATTACAGACCACATGTTGAGGAAAAGCTATACTTGGAATGAATGCAACATTTTTTTAAAATCTCTTACTATGCTTTTAAAGGTTTTGTTTTTCAATCTCAGAAAAAATAATTATTCAGAAAAGTAATATCAACCACAGAGCAATGAATTTTGAGGGGGCACAGACTGGTTGTACATAATTAGACTAATTTTTTTTCTATTTTATATAATGTTTTTTTTTTGTTTTTTTTTTAACTGTGGCTTTTGGTTGTTGGCTAGACATCTTTCCTTGACCAAAGTACAATCAGGATCATGTGATCCCTCTGCTCATTGGATGGGACCTTGTGCTTTGGTTTTGATGTTAAGAGTTTGTATTTAGAGAGACAGAAGGAGACAGAGGATGGAAGACAGAGCAAACAGGAGGTCTCCCTTAGCCAAGATAGACCAGCAACATGTGAGAGGGTGAAATGCCTCCTCAGGACACCAGACTGCTGGAGTGAAATAACCCAGGAGGATTCAGACATTGCAGCTTGTGAGGAGAAGCTGCCACCCAGACTGATGGGTTGTCCTGGGAGTAAGCATGAAGCCCTAGGAGGAGCCAAGTGTGGCAGCAGCGGTCAAGGAGAGGGAGCATCAGATATACACATACGTGCTTTGTACTTATTGTTACAGAGGTGCTGGAAGATATGAGTAGACTCAGTCAATATTAGTAAGAAGACAAAGTGACTTAAAAGAGAAGACATCACAAAGGTGCTTCAGTGTCACAAGCCTGCGTGGGCGTGATACTTTGAGACACTGAGGCAAAAGCTACCCTGCCAACAATGGCACCCCTGTCGTAGACCCCACCAAATACTCAGCTCCATGCCAAGCATGAGATGACTGCAGACTTCCTGTAAGAGCCAGAGACTGGAAAGCAGACTGAAGTGTGGCTCTCCTCACCACCCCCTCATCCCCCTCACGGTAGAGAGGGTACACTGAGGTGCTGCTGTGGGGTGTGGGGTGAGGCGGGTGGGTGGGGCATGGCCAGAATATTTTTCTCTTTTTCTAGAATGCGGACACTATGTGCAGCTCATGTGTACTTAATGCTAAATGACTTCAAAACTTAGTCCTAGTTTCCTCCTCTGTTTAAGTTGCACTAATATCATTGCTTCTTTATCTGACCCTTATGGTTTTAAATATCTTCAAATCCCCAATTTTATCTTGCTGGACCAGGCTTTAGTTTTTACAACTAAATTTTACAACTTCTGCCCACCTTTTTCGTTTGAGTATGAGAATATGCATCGTATTAACTTGTCTGAATCCAGGTTCCTAGTTTCTCTCCATCAACATATTTCTCTGCCGTAGAATTCATGGCTCATACATTCTGTTAATTGGGAACAGAGTCTTTGCTTAGTAGATATTAGTGAAAGGCACATTAATAAAAGTAGCAACACCTATTACACAAATAGCAAACTAAAGTATCATGCATCAATCTTGTCACCAAGCCCAGGCAATTTGAGCGGCTATACCATCAAAACAATGAGTTTTTCTATAAATAATTTTTTTGTTCATAAAGCTGCAAAATGTGAAGGAATTTGTATCCTAACACTCTTTCCTTGAGTTCGTGGCTTGGGGATATTTAAAAGAGTTACTTGGATCTAACTTCGCCATCAATTGAAATCATGACCCACATGCCGGAAGGAAAGCAACGAACACCGGAAGAATTTTAAATGATTTAGAATTCATTTAGGAAATAAGAGCAGGTGACTTATTTCAGTAACTGAGTTTTAGCAATCTATGGCTGTAGAGAGATTATAAGTGATGGTGTTTATTTTTCATTTTATTCTTATTTTATTTGATCTTTGTAATTATGTTTTGTTATACTTAGAGATAGTGGTTATTTGCAAACTTTAAAGCATATACTCTATAAAGTTAGATAAAAAGATAATGAATTCATTGGTAAAATGGCATAATCGAATAACTAGAATTTATTAGTATGCTATAAGAGAACCATTTACCTTCGATCCATCAAAATAAGACATTTTTTAGCCAAAATCTAGCATAGAAAGGGTGGTAAATAATCTCATCATAATGCGTTCCTTAGGCGCTATTGGGGACTGAGAGTTGCTGGATTGGGAGGGGTTTTAATTTTATCTTATATTATCTCACCTCATCTCATCTTACTTTATTATCTGAGAATGGTCACTGGTAGGTTTCTAATGCTCCAGTAGATGGGCTACACCTGTGCACACATAGGCTATCCTAACTGACATAGTTTCTATGGTGGTTTGAATGAGATATCACCAGTAGTCGTTGGCCTTTGTATGCTTGGTCATCAGTTGATGCTCTGTTTGGGGAGGTGTAGATGATGTGTCCTTGCTAAAGGAAGTATGTCACTGGGGGCAAGGTTTGAGAGCTTAAAGGCTTATATCATCATTTCAAGTGTTCTCTCTGTTTTTTGCTTTGGGTCTGATATGTGAGCCCTTGGCTACTGCTGCCACCATGCTAAAAGTCTTTCCAGCTATGATAGAGATGGATTATTACTGCTCAGAAACTGGAAAAGGGATTGGAGGAAAATATGACTATATTTTATTGTATGCTTGTATAAAAGAATGAGTTAAAACAATAATGAATTTCAACTAAAAACAATGCCATTAAATACATTAGATAGTATTTTCTTAGTTTTATGAAAAAAACAGAAAGTGGCTTTTGGTTACCACTATTTCTCTTAATTAAGATGTTATTATTTTAATCTTACTGGACATAAATAATTTTCAAGTAAACTTTTCTTATACTCCTTGGAACTTCTTACAGAGCATTTAATTAATAATATGTCAATTATAAAATCATAGTTTTAAAAATATTATGTATATATTTAACCCCATATTAATAGTTTCATAATCTTTGCAGGCAAGATGCAATGTCATGTTTTCAAGTAAAACTGAAAATTTTAGTCATGCTCAGATATGTGTAGTTAACTTTCATTACTCTCTGAGTTGTACCTACTTATGCCTACACACACCCAGACCCAGTGAATATTTATAACTGTTGGGCATAGAAGCTTCAATATTATAAGCAAGGCTGTACTGAACGCAACCATTCGCGGTTTAACATTATACACACCATTCACGTTTCTTATTAAAATGAGAATTGAAAAAGTTCTTAAAAAATAGATGTGATAGTGTGCACTCACATATGCCCAAGTTAGTTTCAAAATCTGTGTTTTGAGCTGGGCGTGGTGTCGCACGCCTTTAATCCCAGCACTTGGGAGGCAGAGGCAGGCGGATTTCTGAGTTCGAGGCCAGCCTGGTCTACAAAGTGAGGTCCAGGACAGCCAGGGCTATACAGAGAAACGCTGTCTCAAAAAACAAACAAACAAACAAAAGAACAAAAATCTGTGTTTTATTTTTCTTAAATGAAGATTTGCAGCTTCCTGTTTTTTGTTTGTAGATATACAATATATATTATATGAATATAAATATAATTTATTCTTAGTTTACCATTTACCTTTACAGCAAAACATTCTTCCTTTTGTTTTCAATTTTTGTACTAGCTAGAAACAACTCCCCCAATTTCTTTCTTATTAAAGTTGAATAAAATTTTATTGTGCAGAAGTTTGGCATTTACTTCATTTAGTCACTGTTGATGGGACTCTAGGTTATTTTTATACTTGGGCTATTGTGAACAATATAGAAATAATGTTTAAGTGCAAGTACATCTCTATGATACATCAACTTAGAATCCTTTCAATGGGTCACCCAGGTATTCTATTACTGAACCACTGAACCATATAGTAGTTTAATTTGTTTTTGATTTTTTAAGATAGTGTTTTTCTGTGTAGGCCAGGCTGTCTTGAACTCACTTTATAGATCAGGCTCACCTTGAATTCAGAATGGCTTGCACCATCAACCCTGCCTTAAAAATGTTTGAGAATCCTCTATATTGATTTCCACAATGGGCACACAAATGTATGGCTTGCATTTTCTCCACATTTTATTTAACAGTTAACAGTTACAGCTTGTTTTCCTGATGACAGCCCCCTGACAGCTTTGGCATGAAATCCCAATGGGGTTTTAGTTCACAGTTCATTCCTGGTTAAGAATACTGAGCATTCTTTCAAACCTTTATTAGTCATTTTTATTTCTTCCTGAGAGCTCTGTTTGTTCGGTTTATTAGTACTTTTATCAGATTCATGGTTTGGCTTTTTATTGTTTATCTTATCTTTTTATAGATTCTAGGTATTTGGCCCCTGTTGAGTGTCTGGTTGCAAATACTTCCTCTTATTCTGTGTGATATATATTTATTCTCCTAATTTTTCTCTTGGTTTGCAGAATCTTTGTAATGTTAGGACACATTGCTTGACCTTTGGCAGGATGGTTCCCCATGTTGAGTCCTTTTCAGAAAGCCCTTGCCTACATTAACATATTAAAATGTTTTTTTTTTCCTGTGTTTTCCCTCTGGTAGTTTCTTGTATTAGATATTTGTTTTACTCTTGAGTTTATTTTAGGAAGGTGAAAAATACAGTGCAAATCATGGTCTTTCCACCTGGAGACCCAACTTTCCTAACATTGCTTGTTGAAGTGTGATCTTTCTATGGTATTCTTTTGACAGTTTTTGAAACATAAAATGGCTTTCACCATGTGGGTTTATGATCAGCTATTCATTGGCAACGGTTCCATGTGCTGGTTTGTTACTATAGCTCTGTGGTATAACTTGAGATTAGGCATTGTAACACCTTGGGTCCATAAACTTAATATTGTCTTTTGAAATTACAATATCAAATCCTTCTAATATTTTATTTTGTATTTTGGTATTATATTTAAAAATATTCCTTTGTTAACTAAGTCTTCTAAAGAAGAAAATGAAATAAAAGAAGCATTTTTTGATATTAAACTAGAAATCGTAATACACTTAATATAGCTTTCCTTGTACTTGTTACATTTTGTAGATTTTAATTTGGTGAGTTTTACAAAATAATAATAGTACTTTCATGATGTGGAATCATTCAAGCCTTAACACATATAATAACATTCTGAATTTCATCATTTGAATTAACAAAGTAAGGCAACAGAAATGCTCCTGAACTAAAAAGAAGACATAAAGTAATCTCAATGACCCAGTTTCCGTAAGGTTCCCTCAGTTGAAGGTAAAGAATGGATAGTTGAAATACTGATTACAAAATGGTTTGCTGGGTAGACAAGTAGACTTAGTCATCCATCTCATTATACAGGCCCTTTTCTCATATCCCAAATCCACATGTGCAATTACTTTCTGAAGCTAAGGTAATTCATCCCTCCAGTGGAGGAGCAATATGTTGGCAAAGAAAAAGAAATGAATTTATTTCATCATCCCCACTCAAGAGAATGCCCTTCAGTGGGAAGTGGGAGCATCCACGTGGAGATGGGATTGGGGGATGGGGAGGAGGTGTGGGATGTGGAGCAGTCGGAGGGTGGATGGAGGACGGGGAATGGAATGTGGAGTGTAAAAAAATAAATTAAAAATAAAATAAAATTTAAAAATGTCTTAGAAAGTTTTAAAATAGAAAATACAATTTGAAACAAAATGAAAACTTTCATACAATCAAATTATATTCATGTATTTCATTGATTAATATTTCAGTCACAACATATCAAGTTGTGTATCAAAGACCAAGTAAAAATGAAATGGCAATAAATTCTTGAAAAAAAACAAATAGATGTATTTTCTTCATTCTACTTAGGTCTATGTAGTATACTGTAAGATAGCTGTCCTATGAACAGCTAACCATCATGCTTGAACTGGCTGAGATATTAGAAATAGTTGTTCACAGTAATAGGAAATTCATGGTTATTTCACACCTTTAGAAAAACATTAGTTCTGGCCAATCCAAGCTTATTCTAGAGGAAGCGCTGAGTCACATGCTCCCTACACCTGTGGATCATGTTATGCCTCTCAGTCTTCTAATTGCACTAATGCCTGAGAGAGTGACCATAGATCTGAGATCACTGTCTTTGGGACTTTGTCCAGGCATGTGGAGTTTCAGCAGAAAAACAAGTGTCTTTCATTGCCCTGGGGCTGTGGTACAGTTTCCAGCCTATGCAAAACTGTTAGAGAAACCACAAACAAGAGACTTTCCTTTTCACCTTTTCAACTCTGCTTATTTACTAGAAAGCAAATTTCTCTGTATTTATTTGATGCAAGCATTCTCCCTGTACTTTTTTTTTTAATAGCTATTTCCTTCTGTAATGATCTATCCCACAAAGTCTAATTAAGTAGCTAGGAAGAAACCTCACCATTTATGTGAAATACTGCTATCAGTGAAGTTGTATCCGAAAGTAGCTTGCCTTTAGACAAAAAGAAGTCATAGGAACAACTTTTCTCATTCGAAATGTGTTAAATCTCAAATACAAATTATAATAAATCATACTTAGATTTTTCAGTAACTTCAGTATATCTTGCTGAATATTAGTCATAAAGCTGTAGAAACAGTAAATCAAATAAGAAGTGTCCAAATATAAAATAAAATGTGATGATTTATTCTGTTTGGGGTGTTTTGTTATAACTTCTGCACTATTTTGTTTTCACACATGATTTAAAAGGAAATAAAAGTATATTACAAAAATCTGTCTCAAAGTACAAATACATAGTTATTCTTTTCGCTAACATGGCTATTTGGTAGCAATATGAACTTTAGTGATTATTGAGAATTTGTCTGGAAATATAAATTCTGCTTGGTTAGACTTGGCTAGGAATAAATACCTACAGTTCGTTTATTATTTTATAGATACATAAGTTCTATATGTTCGTGCAATTGGAGGTATATGACCAACTCATAATTTATAAGATAAACTGAATTTGAGTTGAAAAAAAACTTTGAAAATCAATTGTGAAACTGACCAAAAAGGTTTCCTATCCATCAGAAATTATTCTTTAAATACATTTCATGAGATATGCCCAAGTTCTCATTTATCTTTAATATGAGTTTGGAGGCATATTGGACAAATCTAACTCAATATCTTTTTTTTTTTTTCAAATTTTTATTAGGTATTTTCTTAATTTACCTTTCAAATGCTATTCTGAGAGTCCCCTCCCTCCTCCCCCTGTATTGGGGCATATAAAGATTGCAGTACCAAGGGGCCTCTCTTCCCAATGATGACGGACTAGGCCATCTTCTGCTACATATGGAGCTAGAGACACGAGTTCTGGGGGTTCTGGTTAGTTCATATTGTTGATCCTCTTCTAGGGTTGCAGACCCCTTCAGCTCCTGGGGTTCTATCTCTAGCTTCTCCATTGTGGGCCCTATGTTCCCTCTTATAGATGATTATGAGCATCTACTTCTGTATGAGACAGCTATATCAGGGTCCCTTAAGTAGGCACTAGCTGTCCTATGCCATAGTGTCTGAGTTTAATGACTGATTATGGGATGGATCCCCCCCTGGTGGGGTAGTCTCTGTATGGTCCATCCTTTCATCTTAGCTCTAAACTTTGTCTCTGTAACTCCTTTCATGGGTATTTTGTTTCCTCTTCACAGGAGGAATGAAGTATCCACGCGCTGGTCTTCCTTCTTGATTTTCTTGTGTTTTGCAAATTGTATCTTGGATATTCTAAGTTTCAGGGCTAATATCCATTTATCAGTGAGTGCATATCCAATGACTTCTTTTGTGATTGGGTTACCTCACTAAGGATTATATCCTCCAGATACATCCATTTCCCAAACCTAACTCAATATCTTAACAAAGAAAAAAAATTACAAAGAAATTTACAGTGAAGCAAAAACATAGGGAGTACAATATATGTTTAAGGGAATTGTATACAATTCTTACTTAGAACAGATGTACCAAATGGTTGTTTATTTAATCACAGTTGTTCATGTTATTTAAGATTAATTCAGTAAAGGCTTTCAATGGGTGTTTTACCTCAAAAAAGAGTGTATTCATGTTAATGTAGCATATTCGATTATGTTTATTCTTTCCTCAGAAATTTCAAGTGAGTAAAGGATTTTATTCAAGCTTTTGTGGGCTTTCATCTATATCACTACTGATCATTACTCTCTAGTATAAGTAAGGAAATTATAAGCAGAAGTGTTCATGGCATAAGAGCATGTGCGAAGCACTTCTCTAATTTTGAAAGGCTTCTGTATGACATGACTGTGGAATTCTTAGAAATCTGATCTTCCTGATCTTACTCCTTGATCTCTAATACATGTACATTTTTAAAAACTCAATTGAACTCATTTTACAATCAATTTTATTAATTCATTGTTTGATTGCCCCTTTGTAATCCATACAACTGTTTTTACCCCTCACCTTTAACTAGCCTGCTAAAGAATACCTTTCCTGACTGGAGAAAGGATGATTTCTTTAGTCACATCAAACTCTTCGTTTTAGACAACCTTCACTAAGTTCTAGTTTTGTGAATTCACATGATCCATCCTTCCATTTATCCTTCCAAGCCCAAGATATAACTCAGGTTCTAGACTTAGTGTACTGGCCTTAACCGAGATTATCTCTGCTACCACTGTTGTGACCTTAGTTTGAGCCTTTAGCCAGCAACCTGATTACCTTCTCACAAACTACTGTTTACCTCTCTTCTCAGCCAGACCCTGCATATGTTTTTCCAGGGTCTGGCCCTGTGATGTCACAAGATTCTTCCATATACATGCCCTCCCTAAACACCAGATTTATCCCAAAGTCCAGACTTACAGCAGGATGCACTTCCTGCTAGTTAGCCCAGCTCCTTATGTCCACCTGACTGTAAGACATGTCCAGCCTCTATACCCAACTCAGTTCACAGATCCTGTGCTTGCCCATATGTATGTTGATAAATATAATAAACTGTATAAGTAGACTAAAAGATAAAAATCACATGATCATCTGAGATTAAAAAAACAACTTTGACAAATGCAATACACTATCATGATAAAAGGCCTAGCAAGGTTAGGACTAATGGGAACATAATAGACATCATGAAAACTGTATTTAAGAAAAACATACCTAATATCACTCTAAATGGAGAAGATCTTGAAAGAATCTCAATAAAGACAGGAACAAGACATAGCTGTCCCACAATCTATGCTCCTTTTCAATATTCTGCTTGGAGCAGTAGCTGGGACAATTAAGCAAAAGAAAGAAATTAACATGATAGAAATAGGAAAGGAAGAAGTCAAATGGTCTCTGTTTGCAGGTTATAATAATTATAAACAAAGGATCTCAATGATTCTACCAGAAAAGATTGAAATAGTTAACAACGTCTTCAGTAAGACAGGATATAGAATCAAAGTGAAAAAAATCAGCATCTTTTATATATGCTAACAACAACAACAAGAACAATAAAGAGAATGTGATTTCAGAAACACTTTCATTCACACTAGTTTCAAAATGTGTAGGAATTAACGTAACAAAGAAAATAAAAGATCTTTATGATGAAATTTTTAAACCTCCAAAAGAAGAAATAGAGAAAGACACTAGAAAACTGAAAGGCACTACACTCTGCACAGAAGGAATAGCAAAAGATTGGTTTTGTCTATTTCTGCAAAAGCTAGCTTCTGATGTAGATCAGGTTGGATGTGCTGAATAGGCCTTCTACATGGCAAGTACTGTCTGAGGCTGAACTGGATCATCTGTTCACTGACTTGGTGTATATTCATGTGCAAGAACAGTTAAGATGGAAACTACGTAGAATTAATATTGTGAAATGTTCATTCTCTCAAAAGCTATTTACAGACACTGCAATTCCATTAAAAATTCCTCATGGAATTCTTCACAAATAGAAAACAAACAAACAGACAAACAAACAAAAAGCCCTATCATAAAACTCATATGGAGTCAGAAAATGCTCTCAATAGCCAAAACAAATTAAAGCAAGGAAAGAAAAGAAACTATTCTAAGCCAAGGTTTTTAGAACAGAACCATAGTAAGAAAACTAAATTGTAGTGCTACAACCACACGTTGTAAACCAACGGAACAAAATTGTAGACCCAGCATGAATGTGCACAGCTTCAGCTATCTGATACCCAACAAAGATGTTCAAAGGATGCACTTGAGGAAAGATATCATCTTCAAGAAATGGTACTGGAAAATGTGGAAAAATTAAATTATACCTGAATTATCACTGTGCACAAATTAACCCCAAATGGATCCCAGGCATAAAATAGGAAACACTGAAAGTGCAGAAACGGAGGTAGTACCACCCTACAGGATTTCAAGTGTAGGAAAAGACTTTCTGAATAGGATTCCATTTGCTGAAGAATTAAGACCAATATTTGAGAAGTGGAACTCCATAAAACTAAATTCTTCTTCACAGAAAAGTAGGATTAACCAATTAACTGATAAAAACATTATCTCAGATTCTTTTTATTTTTTTTTTCATTTTTATTGGTTACTTATTTATTTACATTTCAAATGTTATCCCCTTCCCAGTTTTCTCTCCATAAACCCCAACCCCCTCCTCCCTCCCCTCTGCCTCTATGAGGGTGCTCCCCAATCCGTCCACCCACTCCTTCCTCAGTGCCCTAACAGTCCCTATCCTGGGTCATCAAGCCCCCACAGGACCAAGGATCTTCCCTCCCACTGATGTCCTAAGGCCATTCTTTGCTACATATCCAGCAGAAGCCCTCCCCCCCCCCCCGCCCCCTTCTTCCTGTTTACTCTTTGATTGGTGGTTTAGTCCCTGGGAGCTTTGGGGCATCTGGTTGGTTGATGTTCTTAATGGAAACAGCTGTTTCTCAGGGAGACACACTTCTTTCTTTTGAACTCACTTCCATGACAGTAAGGGGTTAGAAGTTTTAAAAGCACTTTAGTTAACCCCTTTTCATTGATGTCCCATATGTATACTTACAGAAATACTGTACTTATGATTATTGGAATGAAAAATCCATGGTTGATGAAGAACCACACCATCGTGTTCAACTCATCATCTACTCTTTTTCTTTACTTTTCCCTAATTGTCATTGTCTCCATTGCCTTTATCCACATGTAACTCTAAGAGACTCTTCTTCAAAGGGGAGCAAAACATGCCACTAATAAGACAAAAAAGACTATAAATAAATATGTATTAATGTTATTTTAATATTTAATATTATATCAAATATGAAATGCCACTACAAATCAGTGTGGAATGTGTGAGTGAACTTTCTGTCCATAGTGAGAGAGAATGACCAGTCGCATTTGTTGTCATTGAAACTGGTTTTGCAAGCCCTGGATATGTGACACCTAGGAACACGTTAAAATTTCAGCAGTACTTCATATTTAATAGGCACATATGCTTTATTTCCCATCTAATATTAGAAATATAGTCAAGTTCTTCAAATTTAAATTCTCCTTTGTGATTACTTTTCTCATTTCAGTGTGAAACCTCTCTATGGAGTCCAATGACTGAGAACAGAGTCGTTCCCCACAGATCTCACCCAAGCGAAGTGAAGATAGACTTGTGTGGAAACGCAGAGCTTTTTCCCTGTAAGGGCTTCACTCTGGGTCATGGTGACCCTCTCAATGGTGCACAAGAACTAGGGAGCCTGTCAGCAATTAGAAACGAACATCAACGTCTCTGCTGATCATGCAGGGGCTCAATGCAACTCATAGAATGAACTCACATGAGTGCTTTTGCTCAAGCAAAAGTTTGTGCCTGCCTATCCAAGCCCAAGGAGGTTAGAATTTGTTTGTTTGTTTGTTTGTTTGTTTTGTTTTGCTTTGCTTTGTTTTGTTTTGTTTTGTTTTGTTGTTTTTTCTTATATTACAGCATAATAAAATATTCAATTTACCTGTAGCATTTGCCTTAAGAAAAACTTTAATTATTGCATACCCATCTCAAAGTCCTTCAAGTAAGTCTAATGCAAACTTATAGAACTAATTTTTGGGGGTGGCCTGATTTATGGTCTGCCTTAAAAGCAATAGATAGTGATTAGTATAAGGGAGACAAGATATCACAATACAATGTTTAGTAACATTGCAAGATAGTCTCTATTTTAGTCTACATCCAATTTACCAACTTACCTCATAATGACATTCCAGAGATGAAAGCTGATTAACATCATACTGTATGCATGCAATGCCACCTGTCTGCATTTGTCTCCCCCAAATTGCTATTTCCTTTATAAACAAATTAAATCATCTGCATATTGTGTTCACACTCATGTGTTTTAAAGTCAGATACAATGTTATTTTCTTCTAGAGAGAATTAGCTCATAAAATAGGTCTTGCAATTAGAGGAATTAAAATGTCCAAGTAGCTTCAAATTCACTGATTTTGATTTAACCAAGAAAGTTATAAAAGCAAATTTGCAAAGCTCAATTTAGCTAAAATGGACACTCTGACTTTGCACTTCTTTAAAAGTAATTTCCAGTAGGTAAAAGACCCTTGCTTAATGCAGAACAATAACTTTGTTTACCTTAGTTAAAAAAAAATACAAACAGCACTCACTAACAGCCAATTATTATTTACAAGTATTAACATCTAATTTCCCAGAATGCCTGTGAAGAGAGGTAATTAATCTTGTTTTAGACTTAAGTAACTTGAGAAACAGGTGTGTGCTTTCCCTAAACTCATCCAGATTCTAACAGATAGATCTGCTCTTATTTTTTATTTACTTTATGCATATGGGTACGCTGTAGCTACCTTTAATCTCATTTACCTTCCCACTAGCCTGAATATAAATAACCTCTCTGTCTGTATTGCCAGTTACCAGAATAGTTCATCTAAAAAGTAATTTTGAGATCAGTAAATGAGAATGTTTTTGTAACGTGATTTTGTGTATGCGTATGTGTGTGAGTTCCATTGTTCCTGAGAACACTAAAAAAGTCATAAAAATATTTTTAAGCCATTATGTATTTATTCTGACATACACAATTATCTTTGCCAATTGACTGTGTTTCTCCTGTTTGTCATCTAGGTTGTTCACTATGCATTGTGGAAAAATATGGGCTTACATGGTTTGTAGATATTGCTCTTTATTGAAAAATGCAAGCAAGATCTTCTGAGGATCAGCAGAATGATGTTCTACATGAGAAAAGATGAGCATTATAAATGACTTAGAAATCTTAGTATGCCAGCTGAACATTAAGGCATAATCCTGATCAAATGGAGAGTGGTGATCATAGGGGACTTGGGGCCAGTGATACAGTTTTCTCATTTTAAGATTTACTCACAACTTCTTGGAAGAAATGCTTTTGAATGGATGAAATGGTTTAGATATACTTGAGAGGCAGACCACAGTCCATTGTGGTAGTTTGTCATATATATTATTTCATGTAAGTTAAGAAATATTAGTAGGGTTTAATGCTAACACTTAACAATTTTTAGGCTGCCGTTTTAATTTTTAACAATGCTCTGAATATATTATTTTGTAATCCCCCAAGAAAGTATCTAGTTACCTCTTTTATTCTAATAACTTACTTTTCAAGTTTGGTGGATAAAAATGTACTGCTACCTAAATCCATGAATTAATTACATTTGATTATTTTTCAAGAAAATTCTTAAGTAGGAGAAAGATACACAGTTGGAAATCAGTGACAGGAATCATTACTAAATGCTCAGACTCAAACAATGAAAAGATTAGTTATTTATAACTGAATTAGGACATATTTTACCTAGAGTCATTCCGTGAAGAGCAGCCAGCAAAATGGATAGATGTAGGATTTGTTGCAGCTGATTACTTGAGAATATAGCAAGGATGGAATTGGGAAGACCTGGCTCTCTTCTAGAAAACCTGTTGGTTGTCAGGGTTGATCTGCGTAATCTTTTCTCTGAGTGAGCTTTGCTTTCCTTTTCACCATTCCATGTATGTCCTTCTTGAAGCTGTACTCTAGGTGGGAGGGAATAACTCTCTCATATGGGAGGAGCCTATTAAAGTTACAAATATATGGAGTAGCTACCTTCTCCTCTGAGAGCCTCCAAACAAGCTCCTGAGAAGGCCATAAGGGCAAGAGAGATAGCTCAAGTATGAGTGTTTTCTGAATAAGCCTGAAGACATGAGCTTGGATCCCCACTACATACATGAAATGCTAGTGGTAGCTAGGTATACATTTGAAACCTCTACTGGTATAGAGGTGGGTACTAAGTGTAGGGTCGGGTATGAGTGTAGGGAAGTACTGGGTGTAGGAGTGGGTATAAGGTGTAGAGGTGGGTAGGAAAGAGAGGGAGTCCTCTGGAGCTTGCTCCACAGCTAGCCTAGTCAAGGATCACTGAGAAACACTAACTATTAAGAAACTCAGACAGGCAATGATAGAGCAGAACACTTAATGTTCTACTATGACCCTTGCATACATCCACAAGGATTCACAGAAACACACACACACACACACACACACACACACACACACACACACATTGAAGAAAGAGAGAGAGAGAGAGAGAGAGAGAGAGAGAGAGAGAGAGAGAGAGAGAGGAATATATTTACATGGCCTAGAGGGGTGTTGTTCTGGGTCTGGGATTGTTCAAAAAAAGTTAAAATAACATAATTATTATATAACTAAGACAACAGTGGGCTAGCAACACCAGTTGATGAACATATCTTCATTAGATGGCACAGTAAGTAGAAATGATAGCATCACCAATCGTGACATTATCTGTGGTATTCTCTGGGACTCAGTTCATCAATTCAGCCACTTTCAATTGTGTCTGTTTTTATCACTCCAATCATGTGTATGGTTTTAGAAATGAAAATAGCATGAAATTTAGCTCCAAGTGTCTAGTTGACCCAGGTCATCATCCAGTGTAGATTTAAGACTATGTGGCCCTCGAGACCCAAATAACCTATGCTGTAGACTAGCTGTATAAACCTGATTACATCACTTAATGTGTTTCTTATATGTACAATAAGGCAAAATTATAATGCTCACCTGGCTTGACTTTTCAAAATATTAGAGAGGGATGACAGTTTCTTTTTTTAACAAGAAAAACCTATCTAGTTTTATGAGGTATGATATTAAGTTTTAATCATCAACTTGATACAATCTAGGTCTAAAAATCACACGGGAAGGGTGTCTTACTAGGGGACTTTCTATTATCAGGTTTGTCTAGGGGGTTGTCTTCGGTGAACTATTCCAACTATTTTAACTCAAGAAGGAAGATCTGCCCACTGTCGGTGGCTTCATTCCCTCAGCAGAGGATTCTGAACTGTATAAGGGTGAGTGAAGCAACATGGTACTAAGTAAATTCCCTCTGCTCTTGACTCTGAAAGTAATACCACCAGTTCTTAAAGTCCTTGCTCCTTTCGATTCCCTTCTGTAATGGAGTGTAACCTGGAGCTGTGGCTAGAGTAAGCTCCTCCTCTTCTGTGTTGCTTTTCTGCTTCTGATAGCCTGTGCTATTATAGCAACAAGAAGCAAGGGGCTGACCCTGGATGATAAGAATAAAAGTAGCCAGGCAGTTTAATCCCAGCACTTGGGAGGCAGAGGCAGGTCAGTTTCTGAGTTGGTGGCTAGCCTGGTCTACAGTGAGTTCCAGGGCAGCCAAAACTATACAGAGAAACCCTGTCTCAAACCCCGTCCACCCCCACCCCCTCAAAAAAAAGAATAAAAGTAAAAGAACACAGAGATAACAAAAGGAGTCTAAAAATACCAAGATATGGTTTATATCAGTGAAGTGCTTTCTCTCAAGAGTCCACAACAGAGACAAAGCTCTTGGCAGTGCTTCCTCTGTATTCAGCACTCACCTAGAAGAGCTTGAATGGGAGAAGCCAAGGGAATGAGAAAGAAGTGAATTATATTTTAACTCTGCATCTTTGGTTTTCTTTTTGATAAACTTTCACCTCACGATGGAACCGGCTTCCCTAAACTCCATGACCCTTCTATCCCTGGTGTTTCCTTAAGAAAGTTTGCTGCAGGAGTTGATTTGGTCTAAAATCAAAGAGGGCATAGTATATACACAGCCAATAGTCTTTTAACCACGGAGGGGTTGGTCTGGGAAATCTGAGAAGGTGTTCAGAGTATTTGGCATATCAAATTAATATTTGTTAAAGCACTTGAAAGAATAACTAGTGATGGGAGATAATTGATGTCTTTGCTGTTACCATTTTCAGGCTGCTGAGGAGAGTGTGAAGCAAGAATAAGACGCGTAATAAAAGGGTTCCTTTTGACAATAATTCAATTGGGACTCTAATCGCCCCAAGATTGGTTCATATGTCACAGGTTAATTGAGGGATAATTACAACTCCATTTAGCAGATCAAAAACTCAAAGAAGGTGCTATAAGCAGTCAAGTACTCCAGCTTTTACCTAAGCAAGGAAAGGAGAAAATCCATTAGATCAGTTTCAACCCAGGGTCAGCTCTAATTTCGAAGATGACAGATGTGTCCAGTACGGTTCACAGGAAAGAGGAAAATAATTCTGTTGAAGTTGCGGAGTGGGTGCCAGGACAATAAATAGAGAACACTGACTTTCTCTCTGTGAGTTTCTATTTAGTAGCATCTCTTTATGTAAGGCTTTGAGCTTTGAGCTGCATGCTGGAATGCATTACCGAGGGGAATGGAGTCATGGAATATGTCACAAAAGGACAAACAGCTATAACTTTGTAGGAGCAAGGAACAGAAAGTTTCTAGTAAATGGAGTTCTGCCCGGAATCACAACGATGGAGCAGATCGATGCCTTGACAGCATGGATCATCTGGTGGGAGCCCCTGGAAGCCTCTAGAAAGCAACACTCAGAGCAGAAAAGTGAAAACAATAATTATCTATGTACACTCTCCTCTTTTTCTGTCACACACTCTGGTTCTTTGTTAAAGAATTCCTTAAGATTAAAAAAAAAAAGCACACACTTTTGTGTTACACTATTTCAGAACCATCTGCTCCTCAGATTTTGACTTCTGTAAATATCCAGTGTAACTTTACTATGTAAATCTAGAAGCTGACAAAACAAAATTTATTCTCTGTACCTTTAACCAATTTTTCAGAAAAAAAAAAAA